>OY101440.1:92321848-92609348 GCA_956483585.1 Gymnocheta viridis
AGATCTGTAAGCGAGAGTTGTTGGTTCTTGTCGTACCTCCCGCTTCGAAATACACTTCATGATTTTTGTTCACCGTGCCCGATTTGAAAACTCTCTGTTTTAACATAAAACTGCGCTTCGTTCAAAACATCATCGAAAATTCGATAAAATCGTGTTTCTTCGTCTTATTGCGTCATCCAATTGTATCATCGTTAAACTCCAATGTTCAGTGTTGGTATCTCTAGAAAGAGCAAAACACAATAACCTGTTCCAAAAATGGTAAAAAGCACCAAAACAAAAAAAAAAAGAAAAAAGGTTTTAAAAGCACCAATTTTTTTTTAATTTAATTTTAATACTTTACAATTTGTAAAAAAAGTACGATTTCAAATAAATTGTAAAAACGCAGCATTTAAAGTTTTTGCTTCAAAAATTATTCTGATTTATTCGACCCTTTTATTAGATTTTATTAAATAATTTCTTCAAGCTTAAGGTCAACAAAGTAGATATAAATTATTTATTTTTTCAAATATTTCGCTTTCTCAATTTACATATATATATGTATATAAATAAAATGAATAATAATAATAATTGTTGTTTTTACAAAACAATAAAAAACTTATTCTCAAAAATAAAGGATTTGAGATCACAAAATAGAATTTATTTACATATTAGTTAAAATAAAATCTGAATACATTTAATCTTCTTCTTATATATAAAATTCTTGTCATGGTGTTTGTGTTTGAACTCCTCCGAAATGGCTTTACCGATTTTAATGAAAAATTTTTATGTGTATTTTGTAGGCATGAGAATAGGTCATAAAGTATATTTCATATTAATTTTTAGTGTGTGGGCGGAGGATCGTGGAAAAATCATATTTTAATATTTTACCTCAAATGTTCGCTATACAAAACTACATTTCTCAACGCACTTTGCTGAAATTTGAAACATATAATGCAAGTAACCTGGTCAAGGTCGTAAAATACTTTTCGATGGACCACATCCACTTCTACGCTCATTGCTTTCATATATAAAAAATCCTATTTACCTCAATTCGTTCAACACAAAAATTTTAATCTTATATATATAGATTTCCTTTACACTTGATCTCTAACGCTCCATGATTTTAATTGGCCGCTCCTTCTTCTATGGTATAAATCGCAAATCTATAGTTTGTTTGTATGTTCAGTATAAAAAACTCCATTTCTCAATGGATTTAGCAAAAATTTGGAGCACATAACTTGGGCAATGCAGTAAAATACTGTTCAATGAACCATGCCCACTTCTATGCTCACTTTTTCCCATATATCTTAAATTCCTATTTACCATAATTCATTCCACTCACATAAAAAAATTGTTTCTTTCTAGATTCTGCTTAAACTTGGTAAGAATGATCTCTTAACCTGCAAAAATATCCAAATTTTTCACAAGAAATAAGTTATATGGCAAAGTAACGTTACCCGGGTCACCTACTAAAATATTATTAAAAAAACAACAAAACAAAAGCAGTTGTAAAAGAATATATCTCTCGTTTAGTGCAACGTAGTCATATCTCAAAAAATGTGAGTTTTGAGTTAAGAATACAAAAATATTCGTCGTATCGCTCTTCATTTTGTGTAACAAATATCTTGTTTATTCACCTCTTGAGGGCAGAATACTTTTTTAGTTTTCCATTGATGTGTGAGTAAATTAAAAACTTTAAAACTCGTTTTCTGACGAACAGTTGTATTAAAGGAGCGATATGTAATGTATATGCGATTAAAAAAAATTTAAGAAGCCTTCAGTCAAAAGACAATATGAAAGATATACATGGTTATTGATGTACAAAAAGTCACAAAACTCACTGTGTGAAAATGTGAAAAAGCAGTGTAAATACCCGCTTTTTAAAAACGCGTTTTGTGAAGTGGCAAAAAGCACCAAAAATATCTGAAACACATCAAAATACCATCACTGTCAATGTTACTTATATGAAACGACTCGCTCTTTCATACAGTTAAATTGAAAAATATTAAATTATTTTGTGTTCAAAAATAAATTGAGAGATCGCTTCCTTCTGAAAGCTTCTCTGAAGCGAAAATTTTTGACTGCTTCCAGAAATCAATGTTTTTTTGCTGAGTAATTTCTCAATTAGTTTACATATTTATCAAGGCGAATTCATAACAGGTGGTCTCGACAGCTCAGCTGATTATTTTTTGCTCCTTGCATTTTTATCTGTTTTGTTTGTCAAAATTTGTTTAGTTTGATTTATATATAGAGTTTGACGTTCATTTTGACGAAGAAAGCAGGTACTTTACGAAGCGAATTGAGGCGAGTCTACCTGTTATGAATTTGCATTGGATATTTATATTATTGCATTGCGCCGACGAAAATCGGTACATTGGGCCGATAGTGGGATCATAGCTTAATGTTCTTAAAAAGTAAATTGTTTGTCTCTAACATGTAGAAACTATTCCTTTTCACACTGCATACAAAAATAAATGACTGAACCAGAAATTTGACTTTTGGTTTATCTTGCGTTATTTTTCGTATTTTTATTCCATGCCAACCACATCAGCAGCTAACGGGTTGACGCCATTTGTCGGTTTTGCCTGCTGCCAGTTTATATCTGCTTGTAAAGTTTGTGTCTGTCCAATTGACAATGTTTTAGTTCGGTGTCTTTTTTTGTAGCTCTTGGTTATTTCATTGAGAATTGTTTGTGGATGTAGCTGTTGATTTTTTTTCTTTTCTGTTATCTTGTACGTACGAGTATGGTTGAGGTTAAACTGAAATATAGTCTTAGTGACCCACTTTTTAGCTTTTAATACCAAATAAATGACTTTCAAAGGTTTTTTTCTTATGGCAAAAGCAAAATCTTAAAGAAGTCTTTATTTGCATATTAATTTTTCTTAATTTAAAATATAATAACTATTTCGTCACTTCAAGTGCTTCTTCCACATTCCATGTCGGCATTTTTTTAACTCGAAAGAGTAAATATTATGGTAATATTAAAGTAGTCTACTGGTTGTAGTGTGCTATAATGTAAATATGTGAGCTCGATTCCCGCTAAAAACCCTATTTATTTTTGCAGGACTTCGCAGATTGTGCTTGTTTAAAAAATTAAATTTAAAAAAAATTTAAAATCATTTTTACTTCAAATTCAGAGTCCAGTGAAAATAAACATTTCAATTTATGAAAAATAATTTGCATGAAGCGATCGATACTTGGTGCAGATCTTATGTACACCACTTCAACGAAAAAGGTAACAAAACGCGCGAGAGCGGGGTTGTGAAAAACAACTTTCAAAATTCACTCATGCTGTCGTCTCTTACTATCCCTTTCGCAAAAAAGGTAGCTGATTGCTATTTCTCTTAAAAAAAGACAATGAACAAACAAAGAGCACGAAAGCAAACAAATGAGAGCAAAAGGCGCGGATCCAGGCGGAGGAAAATTTGGTTCGATTCGGAGCATATACAGGGAATATTCTGTGATTTGAACTTGAAACAGTTTTTTTGTATAAATTTCAAAGTCCACTCAAAACGTATTTTAATATACATATAAAAATATTTTAATAATAATACTAATAATTAAATAAAAAATAAAAAAAAACAATTTATATATGTATGCCTGGGAAAAAATATAGCGCCATATGGCTGCATTTTACGAAGGTGATACTGACCGTGGCAAATTTATGACACTTTTAGATTATTTTTAAAAATATGTTTTTATACGAAAACAACTAAATCTTACTAAAATTACAAGAAATTTAATAAATTTGTGTAGTGCAAATTTCATTTCGTCTATAAAATTGAAAATATGAATTTTATTAATCCAAATTAAACAAAAAATGGTATTCGTAAAGACATTTTGTTTTCGGCGAATTTAGACAAACGACATAAAAGATGTATTTACATGGAAATCATAGCCCCAGTAATTACTATAGAATAAAATTTATAATAATACTTACTAAAGTTCTCGTTACAAGTAGCTTTTTGTTGCATGTATTTAAAATCAAATAGGTAGAAATCGTTCTGCGATTATCCGAAATATGCTGAACTATGATTTGATTGGAGAATTGAAAAATTTAATTTTAGCTACAATATAAATGTTTGGTTTTGCGTGGGCTAAGCGGGTTTAGATGGCCGCGATTCGTTGGTTTGGTGTCATAACATAAGCACTTAAATGTATACCAAATGAACGATTTTGCCATTATTAAAGATTCATTTAAAATCATGTACAAACTTAAGGGAACATTTGAAGTACTTTTTATAGGTTCATATTCTTTTACATTATTTAATTAATATTTTATATGTTAATTATTTTTTTCGACCTTAAAATTTTTAAGTATTTGTTCTATATTTCAGGAATCGAAATTTTCCTTGTTCGTGTGTTTGATTAACGTCAGTAAAATTGCTAATGAATAGCAGTTCCTTTCCGTTCTACCCACAATCATTCCTAAAACTCATTGGATTTTACCGCCATCATCACGTTTATTTAACTCAATAGTATGCAAATCGACAGATAGTTTAAAAAATTAAACTAGTATTCACTCATCTACCTAAGGCTAACTTACACCCTTGGTCATAGTGCAGCAGTGGAAATAACTTTTAGAATGTAATCCAAATTCATTATCCTTTACCATTTCGTATAAAGTGCGCTTGTGGTGAAGGCATGCCTGTACACTTAAGATTGCTTTCGTAGCTGAGAAATACAAGGCGAAAAAATCAAGGCTTGTTAATTAATCTACAAATACACTGTTATCTTAGTTTTTTTCTACACAAAATACGAAACAAGTTACATTAAATTATTTTTATTGAATTCAGAATTGATATATTGAATTACTTATAAACAATGAAATGTAAACAAACTTTGCCATACCATCAAAAATCACCGGAGCATTTAAGGTTACCAAGTTTTCATATGGCTCGACAAAGATTATGTAATCAGTTCAACGTTGAAAAGAGTGATTGAACTAACTGAACGACATAGTCATAAAATTATCGATCACTAAAAGGAACTAAGATTGCACAAGTCTAATATATATACATATGTATATACATATATAATAAAGTTAAAATTTTGTAAATATCATCGGAAGAAATTATGTCCTTCCATTATATGTATGTATTTTTAAATTGCACACATTGCGTATTCGATTAGGTGCTTCGACTCCATTTCGACTAAGGATATGTACCGCTCGGAAATATCCTTAAAATAAGAATAAATATTTTCGTTGAATAATTACACTAAAGTTCGTTTACAACGTTCAACAGTTTCGGCTTAATATTTGATATAAACTTACCACGTTTATAACGAACTTGGAGCAAATTTTCGCTGTTTTAAGTAACAAAAAATTTCTTAAACCATTGAAATAATTATTTACTATTACTTGACAAAGCGATTAGAAAAAAGTTGTAAATTGTTTAACAAATATGCAACGTGATTTATTAAACATATGGGCAAGTCCACCAACCAAAATTTTTTTAAATTATCCAACTTATTTTTTTAATCTTTTTTTTTAAGGAATACCTATTAGGCTAGAAATATAATTTTATAAACAAAATAAATGTATTCCATTAACGCACAAATTATTACCAAATCCTACCCTACCTCAGATCTCATTGAATTCACTTAAATTTTAGTTAAAATATTTTGTCTTTACTATTTTGGAAACATTGAAATTAGATATGAAATTTCAGAAAAGAAAATAGAATAGAAAAAATGTAAAGTAGGTCACAAAGCGTTCACGTCTTAGGATGAAAAAGGATATGGCATTTACACCAAACCGAAATCTAGTTGATTTCAATTGAAATCTCTATCAAAATCTCTACCGTTTGTACTATGTTATTCGTGACATTTTTTAAGATTTCGTATCCATGACAAAAATAGTTGATTGGAATTTTCATCTTCAAATGTCAAACTCCATACGAAAAATTAACTTTCAAATGCGAAACAGCTGGCGAGCACACCCTTCAAAGTCATGTCATTAAACAGCGTAGTATTTTTCAGTACAATTTACAAAAAAAACACAGTTGCATCACTAAGTTCTTCGAGATTTTTAGTAGATTTTGACAAAATCTGGGTCACTAGATTTTGTTTTGTATGGAAAATCTAGTCAAAATCAACAAGATTTTGCTCTAAATTTCCTAAGTAATAGATTTTGGTCTGGTGTAAATGCCATATTATATTCATCTATCTAGGAACTAGATTTTGTGTGCTTTATTATGCAAAATTCGCTAAAAATTACGAAAGCACACTTTAACTCTCAAGTTACTTCCGTTTTTTTGTAGCGTACGTCACAAAACTTTGTGATCAATTATTTCGCAACAAATACCCGCTTAAAAATTATTTTTTTATGCCATTCGAAAGTACACTTATATCCCACTAAACACCTTCCATAAGTTGAACTTACGACTTTTGAAAGACAAAAACATTTGTATATATTAATGTGGGACGCGTACGAATGTATATTATTAATGAATTTGTTAATGAATGCTTTCAATGTACCGTTCATACGTACGTTAAAGTTCATACTGAATTTCAATGAATACTTTCATTGAAACAATGTATGTGTACATTGAATCAACGTATTTTTATAAAAATTTTAATGAATCTGGGTCAATGAACTTCATTCATTAATATTATGTAAAATACTTTTTTCAGTGTAACGTTCGTCACGCACGAGTTTCCCATATCGAAAAATAACAGAAATCAATATGAATTATTTTAGTATTGCTGGTTTTTAATTCTTAAAAAAAATATTTACCTGATCCATAATGAACTTCGCCTATTATGAACAAAATTGCCGGGTACGCAACAGAGATGAATGAAAAAATTAGTCACGTTTTTGCTGCACAATTTTAAAGTGACTTCACGGAATTTTTTCTAAGACAAAATATTTATTTAAAAAAAATATCTAGATTTTACTTAATGAAACACTTCCCTATAAACCTACGTCACTGTGATTATTATTTTGACAACTTATTGAATGTACACATTTAAACTCACTGTTGTGCTGCGAACGTAAGGACACTGTCAGAATGAGATTTTTCTCTTTAGTACATTTCTTTCAGTGGGGGCGATATACATAAGTATAAATTGAGTACCAGAATTAATGTAGTAAAACCGAAATGTCCATATCAATAACGGCCCACAATACCAATGAAATTTAACTCTGGTGTATTGAATGAAATATTTTTATTGTCGTTTGTGTTTTTTTCAATTTATATGCAACAAATATCTAGACAAAGTCAAGGTCAAAACAAATTGATATGCATGTATTTAAAGAAGATTGTTTTATATTACACAGCACATACTTAGATATGTACTTAGAAACATGCACATTTGCAAATGTACGCGTATTTCATGTTCTTTACAAAAATGTATGTAGATACAGATGTATGTATGTATATAAAATCGATAATAAAGTAAAGGAAAATAGAGAATATGCTAAATGTTACTGGGGCACTTATAACGTCACATTTCGTATGTTGTTTTTGACTCTGTATAATTTATGTAAATACATACATACAAAACTTTTATTTAAAATGTATACGCACTTTACTTTTAATTGTACCAGCAGCTGTAGTGTGCAAAGCAAAAAAGACTTCAATGTTAGAAAGACAATATTATTGACCCTAAATTCGAGCAATTGAAAACCCAGCGGGAAAATGGTAAACGATAGTAAATAGTAAACGAGAGAGTAATGTACAACATATATAACTTTTCATTCCAGAATTCATTATTGTTAACACAGAACATGTCCTAGGAAAGTAATGAATTCGCAATGAACAAGCAAAAACAATACATTTCTTCTTCGTAAGAAGTGGTAATTAATATACATACATGGTAAGCAATGTGTAATTTTTGTGTGTGATCAAGTTACCTTCTCGTTTCCAAAGGATTGCATTGTTTTGCTTTGGAAAATAATACATTATATCTTCCATTACATATGTAATCAATGACCAGTTTTCCGGTTGGGAAACAAATTGGTTATGAAGTTATGTCAACATTGTTCGAGTAACTGTGATTTTTAAATGGTTAAACAAGCAAACCAACACACAAATATGTATCAACCAGAGATGTAAATGAATCATTAATTTTTGAATTAAGTCGCGAATCATTCATTTTTAAATTAATTCGCGAATCATTCATGCACTGAACTAGCAAATTTTGAATTAATTCTTTTCACACAAAAAAAATTAATTGAATGAAATTTAAGTCAATTCAAATGAATTTGGTAAAAATGAATTGCAATTCATTTCCAATTCATTTAAATTGAATTGATTTTGAATTGATTCAAATAAATTAGAAAAGAATAATTAACACTTCATAACCAACTCATTTGAATCGATTTTATAAGTACATATGCAGTAAGCATAGCTGTCGTTTTGTTATTCAATTAATTTTTTATGTAAAAGACAGGAAGCATTACTCTCGTTTTGTATTTCACCTACTATAGTCCAAAGATAAAAATATTTTAGATTTGAAATTTCCACGACATACTGGACAAGGCTTTCCAGTTTTTGTACTGAATATTTACATTTTCGTAGGAGACATTTCCATTTTTCATTCCTCCTAGATCTGCTCTTGAATTTTATTGATTGCAACTCATTTTTGACTCCATTCATTTGAATTGCAATTCATTGTTCTAATTACAGTAGTATTCCGATTTAACGAACATTCGATTTAATGAACATCGCATTTAACGAACACCCAAATTTTTATTTCTACCTTATAGGTATTACGAATAAAAATTTCATTTTGTACTCTTAAAACAAAAGGAAACGAAAATGATGAAGAGCTTGAGCCCAAAATAAAACGCGAAGATGTCATTAAGCACTTCGAAATTTGTATTAAATGGGCCCATCAAAACAATATTAGTAACACAAATTTAATGCTTTTGAGAGATCTCCAAGAAGATGCCATAAAAAAATATCCATTCCAATAATCAAACTGTGTTTAACAAATTTTTTAAATATATTATTTTTATTACGGAGTTTTTATGAATTGTTCGTTTTCTTATACATATTTTTAAAAGAAATGTTTATTTTAAATTACTTTAATTTTAATAAAATATAAGAAAAAACACTATACATATTTATAGTTATGAATTTTTAATTTAGTACTAGATATAACGAACAATTCGCTTTAACGAACAGGCCAGACAACAATTAGGTTCGTTAAATTGAATGTAATTTGAATGAATTCAAAATCAATTCAATTCCAACGAATTGGAAATGAATTGCAATTCACTTTAAAAAATTGATTTGAATTGGGAACGAATTGCAATTCATTTTACAGATTCATTTGAAAATCATTTCTGCCTAATTCGTTTGAATTGATTCAAATTTCCTTCAATTCTTTTTTGTTGTGAAAAGAATTAATTCAAAATTTAGCTAATTCGCAACAAATTAAAATAAAAAATTAATGATTCATTTACAGCTATAGTATGAACATATGTACATACACATCTAAGTACATGATTTTACATTGATGTTTCACTGAGTGTTTTTTTAATTCAATTGCTGTTTATAATCTTTTGTCAAGCAAATTAATCGTTTAAGTTTTTCCTTGAGACGACTATATTTTATTATTATTATTTTTTTGCATAGATAATAGCATTAATATTTATATTTCTTATTTATTTATTTACTTTTTCTATTCATCTACTAATGCTTCTTTGTGTTCATATTTATGAAATACTATATATAGTGTGGCAAAAAAACCTAAAAAAATAATAAATAATTAATGTCAAGTGATATCAACCGCCAACTTATAAAATTCCCTGGTACTCGTCATATACATTTTTACTGGCATGCACGCGATTGGCCAGTTTGTTGACGGTGTCAGTGAGTCATTAATTGAATTGTTAATAAAAATAACAACAAGAAAATGTAGAACGGGTAGCCTCAATACAATTATATTTTTAAAAATTAAATAAAATTAGGCAAACTTAAATTATGTTCATATATTGTGGCTTTATTACAAATAAAAAATATTCGGGCCTGTTCGTAAATTCATCACTGTGCTGCATGTTATGCTCAGTACGTTCATCGTTTCTGGCTTAATCGCATAGAATCGCTTTTTAACAGCACTCAGTAATAAAAATAAATAAAACGGAGTCAAATCGCAAACAGATTGACATCCATCCCCAAGACTGTTATCTTCCGATTACCAAACTTAATGCGGAAAAGATCGATTGAGATGTGTAACATTTTGCAACATCCTGCTGATGCCATCCAGTCAAGCCATAAAAAGTCAGTAAACATGCTCTTTAGCGCTCGGCGTTGACTGAAATGGTGTTTACAGCTGCATTTTAGCACTCCAAAATACATACCACACAGTCACTCTCTGTGAATGCATTGGCTTTTCGACAATGACGTGCGGCTTTTCCGATTTCCAGATGCGAAAATTTTGTTTGTTAAAATAGCCGCCGAGATAAAAATGCGCCTCGTCAGAAAAGATAATTTTTCGGCGTCCGATTTAATGGAAATATTTTTAAACTTTGTTTAAGTGTCAATATTTGCCAATGTCAAAATAGCAAATTATATAAGAAAAATACTTGTGCTTGAACCACTCAGTACTTTAGTAAAAAATACAGTATACAGTTAAAGACCTCTCCTACTCATATGATTGATTGTGATTATTCGTTTCAAGTTTCAATTATGTGTTTGTAAGCAGGCTAAGCAGGGTGTCTCTAAAGGGTTTTTTTTAAACGGGTATTATAAAAAGTTGTTTGAATGTCACTTTAATTATTAAATATATTTTTTTGCCAACAATGTACTGTTGGCATTGTTTTTTAAATTTTATTTTAAATGTTTATCGCAGTTTATCTGAACTAGTTCTCAAAACAAAATAAGGACAGTACCGATAGATGTCAATATGACCGACTTGCTTAATACAAAATTTTTACTATCCGACTTTTATTAATTTTCGTTACACTATAATCTAGTGTAACATGTATCCTTTCGGAGAAAATTACTTTAACTCTATTAACAGCAAATAAAGTAAAGTCTATAGATCTGTGTTTACACACGTCATGTCTTATTGACATGATTGCTACTTTATAGGCGACAGAGACGAGGGGAAAAGAAACGAGTACTCCGATGCATGTACTGTCATTACGTTTTGTTTTCTCATTCGTAATTTTAAGCCTAAAGGTATTTGCAAGTAAATCTCGTCAACATGACATGATTTGTGTAAACAACAATGAAACTTTAAAGAAGAAAAAGTAAGAATCATGTCCGCGTCTAAACACAGTCTAGGTAAAAATGCATAATTTTCTTTAGAAATTTTGTTTTTAGACAGAACAAAATTTAAGCGGTAGTAGTAATAGTAGGTTCTATATATGTACATACTTCAATAAAATTTCTTTTGGTATGTTTAGAGACAATCTCTCTGACAAGACGAATCCATTTTACAGGGGCTATTAAATTTACAACAAACACTGACTAGACTGGTTGGCATAATATGTCAAAGTGAGAAAAAAATTTTTGTTTTAACTGCCTGGCAAACGATATCGTTCGACATCGTGGGACAGGCAGTTATACTTTTTCTTGAAAATAGAGCAGCAGATAACAGCAAATAATTTCAAGATTTCCCAAAAAGCCGAATGTTACACACCCGTCTTCACTAAGATCACCACTTCATACCATTTTTTTTTAAATATAAAGGTTGGTACCGAGTACTTCACGTTTGGAAATTTACATTAATTTCTACACGGAGCTGAGTAGAAATTTGTTGTTGTATTCACAAAAATTAATTTATTTTTGTAAAATATAACAAGCAAAACAATTTCAAATTAATTACAATGCACAAGAAAACTAAATGAGCACATTAATTTTGACTTTAGCTTTCAGGAAAAAAGTATACTGTTATTATTTTAACATAACATCACTCTAATAATTAATAAATGCCAAAAATTCCGTGTATTTTTCTCTTTTGCAACTCTATACTTCCATACTTGCAAACGGAAATTCCTTTAAGAAATTTAACAACCTTAATTTCCGTAAGTTTTTTTTTACACACAGTTCTTAGAGGGAACTTGAATTTCTATAAGAACTTCATACAAGCCTCACAAATTCTATGTTTATTACGTGAACTTTGTTTTTATATTTTTTTCGCTTCGTATAAAAAGGCAACCCTCGTACACATATAGATATGTATCACAAACGAAATGGGAAACTTAAAAATAGTATCAATTTAAGATTTTATTTTAATTTAAACAAAAAAATGCCTTTCCTATTATATCTTTGGAAATCTTGATCATCCTATAATTAATTCTTAACATGAATTCAGCCACAAGTTTGCTTTGTACTTTGATACTTCGCAAAGATGCCTTCAATATCACAAGCGTCATAAGCAACAACCACAACTGGAAAAAAACATGTCTTATAAATCATTTGGCACTGGGCCAATTTTAAATATGAACAAAACAACTATTGTTACACTACAACAACTCAAACAACAACATAAGCAAATGTGCAACACACTGTCTTCAGTCGCAACTAAAATGATTTAATCGAATTATAAAACTAAATACTCGCAAACAAATACTTTCATATGTGAGTACAAAAATAAATAATTGAAAAAAACCAGAGTTAAACAGTTGAATTTATCGCCTTTTTTAGTAAAAGTGCCATTTTGCATTGAGTATGTTGACTGCCACACAAGTTTAACTAAACATTGTGCAACTTATAAGCAAAGCAATCTGTTGCAGCATGTAAATGCTTTATAAATTTAAATTTAATTGTTATTTTTATTGTTGTTCAAAGAAGGACAAATTATTCAAAACTGATTTATTTTAAATATTTCAAACGCTTGAATAGCTGACTAAATAACTTACGAACATACTTCATTTTAGTAATTGTAATGCTTTAGCAGAAAAATTACTTTTTATATGAAAACGCAAATAACAAAACAAACTGTGTGATATATAAATTCAAACATCTACTTTGTTTTCTTATTAATTTTATTTATTATCTTATTTTTAAGGAGTGTGTCAACGAAAACTCTAATTTTTTCTTATTTATGAACAAAATTTTCATTTTATTTTATTTTTCTTCATCAAAATATTTGCTTGAAATTACGAGTATTAGAAACTGTTCGGAACAAAACAAGGAAGCAAATGTATGTAGTGTCTGTCTTCAGATTGGTCTATGCAAAAAGTAATTTTTAATATTAAAAATATCGTTATCAGACTCAGATCTAGATTAATCGTTTTGGAAGCTTTTGGTGTTAAAATGGTGTAGTAAACCAAAGATTTTTAAAACCAAGCCCACAGCGTAATATTCTTTTTCTAGACTTATCGTTCTTTTCACGAAAAGCTTTACTGTAAGACTAATAAATATCCGTGATGTTGCAAAAGTTATAGTAAAGCATGGAGGAGGGGGAGGCTCAGTCATGATATAGGGAAGTTCTTCATACATTTGCCAAATAACTGAAAATTTGATAGTGTTTTCTATAAAATTATACGAGGGGAACTATGTATATCTCGGCAACTGGCAACACTAATGTCCACAGCTACAATCTTGCAACACCATGAGAAAGTTTGACATTTTTTAGCATAAACGTACTCACAACGTGTTGTTGTACAAGTGCTATTTGTTTTGTTTACAGTGAATTCATAAAATCAATTTGACAAAAAAATGGAAATTTCAAGAGAAGGTTTTCGTTTGATTATTTTTTACAACTTTCGACGTGGATTATCTCAACCTTAATGTGTCGATGAACTCAGTTCTTTGTATGGCAATATAGCACCATAAAAATCACATTATATCGCTGGAAAAGTGAATTTAATCGTGGTCGTACCTCCGTCATGTCATGATAGATCGTCATGTGACATATTGTGAGAGTAATCTTTGCACATTAGTTCCACTTCAATACATTCGATTTTGCACGAACATTTAGTTCTAAAAAATTTTGGTGTAAGGATATCATTTAAAAGTTCAACCGTGGTGCTTCAAAAGACGTGAATAAAATAGTGACCGTATGGGTATTCTAAGAGGAGCTAAGTCCAACAAAATTTGTTCGTGGAAGAAGCACAGCGAAGCAAATGGTCGCCTGTTTCTTCGGCCGAATTGGTCATGTGGTCACTTTTCCGCTTGAGCAACGTAGAACTATCAATTCTGAGTGGTACACGACTACTTCGGGGAAATTCGTAAAACTAGCCCCCAAAGACGAATCATTTTTCAGCATGACAATGCGATCTCACACATCTCGTCAAACAAGTGAATTTTTGACTCATTCTCCGTACAGTCCTGACTTCGAATATCAAATATAAACGGCTTGGTCAACAGTGTAACCAGATCCAACAAATTTTTGGAGCTAAATTGGCACCAAAATAGTGCTAAAAAATTTCAAGTGCTAAAACATAGTGCTAAATGTCTTAATATGTCACATAAAAATACGGGTATATTACGTAGGTACTTAGGCAAACTTATTCCAGGTAGCCGCAGTAGGATTTGAATTTACAACTTTTGAATTCAGAAATATCAAAAAATGCTTAAAGAGGTTGAAAATAAATTATTAGGCTTTGTACTCTACAAAAAATTACATATATGTATATTAAGTTTTGACAATTGTAGTAAACTTTACACAAACAAATAGCATTCATTTTCAGGAGCTATTATCTCCCAGCAAAAAAAAAGAGCTTACCAATTTCGCTACAATTAATGAAACCGAAGTAGTGAAAAATTGACTGAAACACTGATGAATTTTACACGTGGTTGACATAAGAGGGAAGTCATCCAAATTGTTGAAAATCAAGCAATGAAAGTGTACTTCATATCATGTTATTTTTCATTAGTATAAAATAAGTCATTTAGATAACATTGTACCTTTTTAATCTAAAATTATGGGTAAATTGGCGATCCAGTGCACATGTGTACATACATACATGTATAATGTCAAAAGGAACCTAGTTTAGATTTAAAAGGCTAAAATGAAGGATGAATTAGTGAAGTAAAAAAAATATCCAAATCTTAGATTTTTTATACAATAATGACAGAATTTTAACAGACTTGTAAGCTACTTAGATGTACTTCTTTTAAAGTGTTGAAAGGTATTTAATGTAAAAATTAACAATTGGAAAGTGCTATAAAAAGTGTTAAGTGCTAAATCGAAAATTTTGATGCTAAATAAACAAAAAAGTGCTAAATCTAGCACCGAAAGTGCTAAAATGGGCACACTGGTGGTCAGTGTTTCACAAGCGCCGAAGAAGCAGTTGAAGCGTTCAAAAACCATGTTTTGATGTCGTCTCAAAGGGAATGGAAAAACTGCTATGACAAGTGATTTGAACGAATGCAAAAGTGTATTGATCATCAAGGGGAATATTTCGAAAACCAATAAAGCCATTTTCATTTAAAAATTTTTACTATCATTTGCTATTCCCGAAATATAAATAGTAGCCCTCGTATTAGAAATCTTCTGATCCAAAACCCCTTTGACAGACTTTGGAGCTTTGTATATCCAAACATCAAAAGAGACAGACAAACTAACAAGCACAACATATTTAATCGCATAATGGACGTATGGAACAACATTTCAAAGGATCAAATAGAGCACCCAGCAGATATGATGCTGTTATAGAAAAAATGGGATATGGTATAGATTATTTATTATATTCAAAATTATTTTTAAAAAGCATCGAGAAGTTGGTTTTTTCAATCTGACTAATTCAAATTAATGATGCGCATATGATCCAAAATGAGGCCAGTAATTTAAACGATTGGTGCAATTTTTTGTTTGTTTTGAATTGTTTGCTATTAAATATTAATGGTATAGTATTGAACACATCTGATTCAAAACTTGAGTCAGGTATGGTGTTTGATAACTCTCTATGATTTGTGGCCCATGTAGAGTATGTTCTTACTAAAGCTTATAAAATGCCTTCTTATGAGTCTGTACGTCTGTGTATAGGCCTACGGAATTTGGAATTGCGTATAAAAGTACAATCAGCCCTACGATATTATCAATGTTTGCATTGATTACCCTGATTTGCTTAACCTAAGAATCTTATGTTGGCTAAGCTTTTTCAAGTATACAGAAAGAAAAACATCGTACCAAATTCAAGTATTTTCTACTTACTTTTAGTACGAGTCGTACTCAAAATTTTGAGTACAAATAACAATAAAATGTAATTTAATCAAGTCGAAAACGATATTACTAACAATTTCTTAAATTAAATTAAGAATTTACTTGAGTCAAATCAATCTTTCTGTACTTGATTTTAGTAAATCAGGGATTACCGTACATTTAACATCGCTTGGTATTGGTTTAAGTCTTAAACTTTAAGAACGGATCGATTGAATTTTCTTTTGAGTGTACACATTAATATTACACTCATGGAAAAACAATTTACTATATTTTAGCTAAACAAACTTGAAACAAGCCCAAAGCGTCATAAAAGACTGATAAGTTTAAAAATGCTAAAATCAAGATGAGGAAGATGATCTTAATTTTTGAACGGTGATTTGCATATTGCTGCTTCGTCCAACTGTGAAGACTTAATTTTTATTATTATAAAATTAAACCATTCTAAAGTCAAGTACGACGTAGCTTGATTTTAGTCCGCAGCTTCTTTCCGCGTGTACATACATATGTATATTATGTACATATGTGTATATTAGAGCTGTGTAGTTCATGAACGAACTGGTTAAATTAAAAAAATCACCCAACTGAACGAAGTGATCTGGTGATTTTACTATATGCTTTTGGTTCATTAGTGTACCGTTCGATTTTGTAGATGAGTTTAAAACTTGTTTTCGATTGTTCAGGTGTCTTTTTTTATGTCAAATTTACTTTCGTTCATGGATTTTTTTATGTTTTATTCTTTTGTTTCATTTGAGTTTTGATGTATCGATAAGATCTGTTTTGCGTACATACATAAATTTCTTTTGAGCATCAACGAAAAGAATAAGAAATTTTTTCTAAAATGAACTTAAATATGATTTTTTAAATTAATAAATGCATCGTTTTCATCAATTCTTCAATTTATTTACACTATTAAAAAAAAAAAAGAATGAATGACTGCTTGTTGTTGCTGTTAAAAAATAGTTATTTTCTGTTTAATTTTGTTATTGATACAAAGTAATGGCAATTTAGCTAGTTTTAGGTCAATCTAGCGGTTTTATCTCTATTTTTTATTTATATTTTCTGGGTTCTATTACATAATATAAGCTAAGATTACTTGGTTATGAGACAGCGTTCTCGATCTCATTTAAGTCGTTTCAGCGTAAATGCTAGGCGCTGGAAAACGCTACGTTTGTAAACAATTTAAAAACTTTAATTTGGTAAAATTCTTCTCAAACTAGAAGTAAGCTTATTTTTCATTTTCGATAAAGTCTTAAAACCAGGGACCCGAAATAACTGTTATTATTTTTTAAATAAGTAAATAGCTCATGGAAAAAATAACTGAAAAAATCGGTCCTGTAATTATAATTACTAGTGTATTCAGCGGTCGAAGGCGATTCGACCGCATTCTAGTAATTAAATATTAAGCATTTACATAAATATATACGATAAAATACAAAATCAAAAAACATTCTAAATAAACAACATAAAACGCTCTCTTAATACAAAGAACATATAGAAAAAAAACTCATTTCTATGCAAAAGCAAATTGGACAAACATACACAATTTGTTTATTTTACAGCATGAATGTGTAATAAGTATGCTTATAGATCCCAAAATTCTGAATCGATTCAAATAAAATTAAGACATCTATGTAAAATCCCCATTAAAAACATGTAACAAATCTTTCCAAAATCGGTTCAGTATTACGGACGTAAAAGGGATCTAAAAAAACGTGTTTGCCTATTAATAATATGGATAGAAAGATAAATGCCAAGAAAATTGTAGTCCTGCCATAAACATTATGAAAGATTTTTATTCTTACTGGTCTTCTATAACCATCACAAAAGATTTTTATTTTTTCTGTCTTCTATAACCACGCTCCAGTTCGCAAGTCTTAAGATATTTTTTATAAAATTTTGCACACTGACTTATACTTGCAGAAGGACGAACTTTTTTTTTATTGATTTTGTTTAGGATCCGCAAATTTTTTTATCCAGTTCTAGGCATATTTTCCCGATTTTGTTTTAAATCTACAAAATTTCGCACTAAAATTGTATTTATACACCATTGTGTAGTAGTGATTGAGAGCTGTTGGTGTAGTAGCTAAGATGTTTACTCTGGAACCAGTATGGCCATAAAATAGCAAATATCTCGAAAACTAAGCGAGGTAGAGCATGGACCGAACTTCTAATACTCCGTCCTCATATATGAGTCCTTATAAACCAAATATATTTCAAAAAATAAATACGGATATTGTAATGGTTATGGAAGCCAAAAAATAAAACAAAATCAAATTACATATAATGGTTATCAAAGACTGAAAAAATATTGGTTATTTGCAGTGATGGCATTTTGGTGCTTTTCGGCTATTTTTTGGTGTCTTTTGCCTCTTTATACGCGTGAAATTTTGTTAAATACCCATTTTTAAAAAAAAGTGATTTTCACAATTTCTCACGGTGCCTTTTGCGCTTATTTGTACAACTGAAAAAAGTTTTAACTTACAAAAATTGGCAACTTCTTTTAAGCGCAATAGTTGAAAGAACATTCAGTTTAATGAATTTGTTTAAAACAAAAACTAAACTAAAAATTTTACTGCATATTAAATTACAACTGTCTTGTGGCCTGATTGCGAAGACGAAATGAATATTTTTGATAGCAAAATAAACGAAAATGAAATAACAATCAATTGAAATGCTATTATGAATTTCATTCGACTTTGAATTACCTTTTTTTAATCGATTCCTTATTATTTAGAGTTAACAGAAATTTGTATCGCTCCTTTAATGCAACACGATCACATCTTAAAAAAACAAAACTTTTAAGTTAAAAAAAATGATGTTGAAGGTATTTCTTTATATGTAAAAAGTTTTTTAGTAACATACTCGTATGTATGTATATGTACGCTTAATCCAAACCAAATGTACACCTACTAAAAAACCAATACAGGCCATATGGATTCCTGCTAACATTTTTGATATTTGATAAATGACTACGGTGCAATAAAGAAGTACATAAAGTTAAGTTTTGTCTAAGCAAACTATTATTTGTTATTTTATATTTATAAATGGAGGTCTCAGAGATGAAGTGATCCAAGTCACAAAAAAACAATTCGAAAATATTTTGAGTTTCAGTAAATGAATTGCCATAAATAAATCATAAAATGAGAGCCATTGACTTGGATGTTTTACCGCTACCTTAGGAACGAAACACTTTCTTTACTTAGTCCGTTACAGAACTAAATATAGCTAAACTTTGCAGAGAATTTCGCACTAGTTTTGAAATTTTTCATATTTTATGACTTGGCCCACTTCAGTTCTGAACCCTCCATATTTACCTTACGTATATGTACCATGTATTTTCTTTTACTTCTGTTATTGTTTTATTAGGTTTTTTGTTTACTTTTATTAAATGAATTGTGATGTTATTTTAATTGATATGGGAATAAATTCTGCTACTTGATCTTAATTCCTTTATTTATTTTGAAGCAAAAACTTGAAATTGTATTTTCGGTATTTACCTTCAATTTCTTATAAAGTGCATGATATTTCTTGGCATAACAAAAATTTTTAATATATTGTTTATGGTATTATTTTACCCATTTTTTGTAATTTTTTTGCGCTTTTACCCCTTTTGGAACAGCTTACGGTGCTTTTGTTCTTTCTAGAGATACCAACACTGATTATTTGTAACTATTATTCAGAGAGAAGGTTTTAAAAATTCGTGATAAATTATTATTTCAGAATTTTTTCAAATATTGGTTATGACAGTTATGTCTCTGCTGAAAACTATTAGATTGGCAGACACACTTTCGTGTTTAAAGATTATTTATGTAACTCATTTTTCTATACAAAAGCACCAAGTAGATTAAATGAACTTAATGTAAACTTTGCAGCAGAGTTATTTTCTTCTTTTAATGCCTTTTTTATAAATGATCCATGATAAGGAATATTATAAATATTTTATTGAATAAAAAATAAATTACATCGATTGGTACTTATCGTCACCGAGCAGAACCATAATGCATGAATACCAAAAGGAATATTTATTTATTTAGTATGATTTTGTTCTTCATAAAATAAATTTTTTAGTAATGAAACGAAAACATTGTATTTAACAAATAAAAATATAAATCAGCGAATAGAGTTGGGTGCGGTTTTCTTTTTCTTGTTTTGCTTTAAAAAATTACTTTTTCGATTTGTTTATCAATCAATTTAATTACTATTATTATTAAAAATATGTACAGATGAATACTTACATATCGCTCATTTACTGCAAAAGAGTCATAACTCAAAAAAAGTGATTTTTGAGGTAAGAATGCAATTTCTTTGTATACTCACCTCTTGAGGTGATAATACTTTTTAATTTTTCCATTGATGTGTATGTAAATTAAACACTTTAAGCTCGTTTTCTGAAGAACAAGTTTTTTTTGAGTTATGACGTTTTTGTAGTAAATGAGCGATATGTACATACATACATATCTGTATGTATATCATAATTTCTCGAATTAACTTTAAACTTTTTTCTTTAATATAAAAAACAAAACAGAAACTTTGCCCAATTCACAATCTATTGTCAATAGATTTTACAAAATATTTCTGAAATCTTCAGTCGTTAAGCAGCTCTGGGCTGAAGAACAGCTCTGGGCTGAAGAACAGCTCTCGCGTCATCGTAATTATTTTTTAAGTGCGGTCAGGCTTGCGTGTGTTGTTTGGTCTTCGAGAGTTTTTCGTCTCACTCACACTGGTTGACTGATTTGCCACGGATAACCGTATAGTCTTACGTTTCTTTTGTGGAATTTCGTTGACAACCACGTTGCTACTTCCTACGTAAAGGCATAGGTCGTGTATAGTCAGTCACAAAAACTTTTTTTAAGATACTGTTAACATCTTGGACATACGGTCTAGTTACCGGCACCATTTTTGTGCAACTATATTCTGCAAATTTACTTTGCAGAATATATACCAATAAATAAATAAATAATAAATTTCTGAAATCTTGTTGGTAATTTTCAAAAACATCGTTAAAGGTCTACTGATGATTTGGGATTAGCACCAATGAAATTCATGTATATAGACTAGCTAAAAAACCCTCAACAAACAAAAGTTTTTGATAATCTTTGAAAAAAGATATCGAGGCAATCTCGATTTATAAATTTAAAAAATACAAAAATAAATTGTTATTCTTCAAAATGAATATTTGTGTGTCACTTTTATTATGGTTCTTTAAGTTTTTTGTAAATTAATTAACTGTCAGTTAATTAACTGGCAGTAAATCCAAATGAATGTGTATTTTTTTTTGGTTTTAGGTAATAAAAAAATTATGTATGTATACATTTGTATGTATATGTACTGGGCTTAAAATTTAATTTTAACTGTAGTCCGGACGATCCACTAATCCGAACAGCAGCTGAAACTATATCTGTCCGGATTATGGAGGTTGTACTGTATATAAGAGCAATTCTTTAACACGAAATTGCCACTGAGTTAATGACTGAAATACCCCTAGAAAACAAATAAGAAATGTAACAATACAAATATTTTCCTTACGAGTGTAATAACATATTTATTTGCATAAACATAGATACGAGTATTCGAGTTTAAAGAACGTGTTTGTATTTTTCTCATAAAAAAAATATTTTATTCTGGTAAAACTGCGGGTATTGCCAAGTTGTACTCCTCGCACATTGCTTAACATCTATCTGCACGATTAGAAGACTGTAGAAGTATTTGATTCTCGTTTTTTTTAACTTGCATTGAACATTTGCAAAATATGTACTTCGAGTATGATGATGCCCGGTTTAATTACAAATATTTTTAAAAGTAGATAAGACGACAAAATAATCATCTTAAATATTAAAAGTTTATTAAGAAATGCGTTTCCTTCAGTGGCTTTGTCCGTAGACAAAGGGAAAAATTGTTTTTTTTTTGTAATCGCAAATAAACGTGAAAACAAAAAGGAGACAATGTCTTAATCTTGATGACCATGACGTGAATGAACTGTTTTTGTGTTATTTTGCAGATGTTCTTGCTACTCTTAGCAATCATAATTTGTAAAGTTGTTAACAATTTACATATTTTAGTCATACAGAGTTAATTTAGTTAAAGTGTTTTCAGTTGATTTTCTATTCAATAGGATACATAAGGTTTACGCTATAAAAAACATTGTTATCGCAAATTTTGTTACAGAAATATAAAACTTCTCGAAAATTACAACTTAATTTTCTTAAGTTGAAAACGCTAAAAACGAAGATATCCACATTCTTTACTTTTCTATCACTAACCTAGTTAGTGTAGGACCGAATGTTCAGGTCCGTAGTCGGAATTCGGAAAAAGCTAAGTTCGGTTGGTGTTCGGCGCTCAAGAAGTTTTTGTCGAACACCGAACTTTAAAAAATTTGTGGTAAATATTTGTGTTTCATCAAAGATGCGCAAAATGCAACCCTGGAAATATTAAAATACAACATTGTCAAAATATAAGGTTTTTATGTGTGTTAAAATTTCGTGTTTATTAAATAAATAAATCAGAAAAATTAAAACTGTTTCTATTCAATAGAAAAAGTCGATTTAGACTGCGGGTCCGATATGAAAATTCTACCGCAATTTGTGTTTGGGTTAGGTCGAAAAAATTCTGTTCTCTAATTGCGTTTCATGAAGGCGGATTTACCAGGTGACCGCATTATAAAAAATGTATCCAATTGTTCCAAAATAATAAATATAAAAGTAAAAATTTTACCTTTAAGAGTTTCATAATCTCAATTTGTTAATAAACACTTTCTATTAACAATTGTTACAAATTCTTAAGCAGTTTAATTAAATGAACTATTACTTCTGTATGTTGCGGTCAGCTGTTTTCGACAATAAAGGTGAAAATAACAAAAACAAAATGCCTGTTGTAGAATCAAGCGTACTTGAATAAATATTAGGGTGATCAGCTTGGGTTTTCAACCGGTTTTAAGACCGGTTTTTTTACAAAACGATTTTCGATTTTTTTTCAAATTGTTGATTTTTCGATTAGTGTTTTTTGTAAGTTTTTGTATAAAATAAGAGGTTTGAAACTTTTCAAGAATATAGTTTAAGGTCTAGTGATGATTTGGCACCGGTTGACCGGATTTTACTTTTTTTGTTGGACGTAGTGATAGCGCGCTATCATCTAGCGGCCCTACGAAATCTCCACCGGCACCACCCAGGGACCGTTTTTAACATTTCATCAGGGTGGGTGGTTTTATACGTGTCATTCCTACGTCCTCCTTAAAGTAAGGAGGTTCGGAACTACGGTGCATCGCTCCTTTAAGATTCTATATATATATATAATTTTTGCATAGTTTCCAGTGCTCTGCATGGTTTAACATAAAACTCACGATATTTTCGGCTATTAAGGTTCTCCCTAAATTGCTATACAAGGCTTGCCTCTCATTCACCCAATTTGCGCACCCAAAGTATGTGATTTGCATTTTCCTCTGGCGCCCCACATAGATCACAACTGCTTGCGTCCTTCAGTTTAAATCTGTGGAGGTATTTGTTGAAACTGCCACGGTCTGTCATAGGTTGGGTTAAAAAATATCCCATGTTTCCATGTCGCCTCTCTATCTACATTCTAATATTAGGGATCAGTTTGTACGTCCATCTCCCAGCCTCCTCTTGGTTCCAACGTTCTTGACATTTAGTTATTAGGTTGTCTCTGGCACTTTCCCTTATCTCAGACATTTTCCTTCTGTCTTCAAGTGGGTCATTTCTATCATCATAAATTTGCTTGGTGTGGGTGTATATTTCCTTTCTTTCCAACATTAGTAGGTCTATTGGCGGTATACCTGCCAGCACTAGTGCCGCACTTGTAGATACCGTACGATACGCTGATATAGTACGCAAAGCACTTAATCTCTGTGGTTTCTGCAGTTCTCTTTTGTTGTGTTTTAAATCTAGTGCCCTGAGGAAGGTTGGTGCAGCATACAAAAGTTGTGAATGCACTACACAGTTTAGTAGCTTTCTTATAAAAGGCTTTGGTCCGCCACAGTTTGGCATTATTTTAGCTAGCGACATGGCTGTTCGCAGGCCTTTGTCTCTGATATTAAGAACGTGCTGCGCGAAGCTAAGTTCGTCATCTAATTGTACGGGCCGAATTTTACTGAATTTTAAAAACTCGAAATCGAAATACATATTCGAAACCCGGTTTCTGGAAAATGTCGAATAATCGCTCACTCTAATAAATCTACAACAATTTGTGAGCGTCGGTCACAAGGCGAATTCATAACAGGTAATTGCATCACGGCAACAAATACAACCACTGGCATTTTGTTTGTGTAAAATATATCCGGTATTGTCAAAAACAGCTGGCATAAGTTAAAAAAAATTAAATTGTTTTTTCTTTTGTATTATATTTCAATTCGTATTGTAAATTATCTTTTTAAATATATTTTTTTAAATAATGATAATCTGTATAAACTTACAACTAATAAGGCACTAGCATCAGAGTTATCGCATACACGTTTTGTTTCACGCTGGGACCTAAGGATATATGCGTTCGAAAATAACAAATGCTATACAGGACATGCCATCAAAGGATGATCTCATAAAACTGCTTAAGGTATCAAGTGAAATAAAATGTTTTTTTATGATCCAGATATCAACTACTTTCACTGCAAAGAAATTGTGGAAATATTAAAGCAAACGGAAAATGATAATATGAGTATCTTTGGTAGCTATGGCAGCCAGCGCATGGAAGATCTACAAAAAATATTGGATCCCTTGAAGAGGCCGTTCATTTGTATGCCACCAAAATTGGTAAAAACAAAAATCAATGTCTTCCAATTACCAGATATTTAATGGAATTCGGTAATACCAATGTATTCGTATATCAATATATACACAAAGAAGCACCTTTGTGAGTGGAAGAACCACCCTTAAAACGTAATTTGAATGCATTTCAATTGGTGATGACAATAATGGTGCTTCTTCTACAATATCTGGGGAAATGATCGATTTTGTTGGTTTCAATATCGACAGTTCAGATGGGAACGTCAATTTGGATGATATTAGCGAAAATTGGGAGATTGTTTGGGGCACTAAAAGATGCACGGATGATCTTTACGAGCGTCAAGTTCAATCCACATATAGCAATATTATGTTCTCATTAATGGAATCCATTTCAACTCATGACGAACAGTCTATATGTAAAATGCTTAAGCAAGTTTGGAAAATTTGTGAGTAGATCGGCTGTGAAGAAACGCGCCACCTATTTCCAATTGAATTATGCTGATTTATTAGCTTACAAATTTAATAAAATGCTAAACAAAGCAAGTGCTGAAAGATCGTGCTGCTGAATTAAAAGGACAACGTTTGGCTCTAACTTGCGTTCAAGTTTTGTTTCATCTGCATTTGAAATTCACAACAATAATCTTTTATTACAATTTATTCGTTTCGGTTTCGGTAGAAAATGGAGTATATTGCAAGGCAAATTCTGCTTTGTGCATACTTTTAGCAGCTGCAGGAAATTAAGAATAACCCAAAAGCATTTTGGTTTTTTGTTAAATCTAAAAGACAATCGTCGGACATTCCATCTAGTGTGAGCTTAGAAGGTAATATTTCTAGTTCCTGTGAAGATGTGGTTAATATGTTCACATCCTTTTTTGCTCGAATTTTGAGCCGGCAAGAGACAATACTATCTCCAATATGGAGGCGTTTACTAAATTAAACATGGGCTACTTAGCTGTGTCTGATGATGATATATCTGGGGCAATCGCATAAGCTAAGACTAGTTTCAAATCCGATAACGATGGTCTATGTACGTATTTCCTAAAAAAGGCGTCTAAATTTTTAATACCTGCTCTTACTTTCATCTTCAATCTATCACTTCATGAGGGCGAATTTATGAGTAGATGGAAGTCTGCAGTAGTTACCCGGGTTTTTAAGGATGATAATAGGGTTGATGTATCGTGACGGGTGTACCTCAGGGTGGCATACTTGGTCCATTATTGTTTAATTTATTTATTAATGATATTGGGTGTTGTTTTTCCAAGTCGAAATATCTTTTATACGCTAACGACTTGAAACTTTTTATGAAATTAGATTCGATTACTGATGCGCATATGATGCAAAATGAGCTCAATAATTTAAATAATTGGTGCAGTCATAATTGTTTACTATTAAATATTAGTAAATGTGTGCATGTTTCCTTTCATAGGTCACGGAATCCCACGGTCCTTGCTTTTAATATTAACGGTATCGTTTTGAACACGTCGGATTCGAAGCATGACATAGGGGTAGTGTTTGATGGAATCCTCATGATGCTATTCATATCTCACGTATTGAGAGACTTCAGCGCATATTTATCCTCCGCTCCTTACGAGTCTAAATGTCTGTTTATAGGTTTCACACTTTAGAATCGCGTAGAAAAGTACAATCAGCTCTACTGCTTTACGATATTATCAACGGTTACATTGATTGCCCTGACTTGCTCAACATTGTACCATTTTATATTCCATCTAGGAATCTTAGGTTGGCTAAGCTTTTTGATGTACCTTTTCATCGGACTAACTATGCGCGTAATGGCACACTAACACGTTCCTTCGTTCAGCTCAATGAAATCAATTTTAGCTTGCAGAAACAGCATAAATCATTTATTGAATTCAGCATTGATAAAACTAAGTTCAAACTTTTGCTATCTATTGTAATAAAATAATTATTTTTCTGGTAATTTTTTTTTATTTTGCATGTAAGTACATAGTACATATATTGTTGTTTTTTGTTTCTTTAATCCATATTTATTTTATATTTAATATTTATTACCATTAGTTTTGTAAGGTTTTTGTAACTCATTGTCTGTAAGGATTTTGTTTGTCCATAGACTGAAACAATTAAATAAATAAATAAATAATATGTCTGTTCCCGTAATTTTATCAAACACACTTGGAAACTTTCTACATTAAAATTTTTCTTTATTTCAAAATATAAACAAACCAAGGCGAATTCTGGCTTGAAACAAACAAACAAAAACCAAGGCGCAAACACGAGAATCACCTGTGCTCTTGTATTTACCTGTTATGAATTCGCCTTGGTCGGTCAGCTGTCAAATAGGTGGTTTAAACAAAGCACTGTTGCTAATTGATAGTTCTATTTGATTAAAAAACACCTTTATATGTATATCGTCATATAAAATTCAAACGGACGTAACTACAATTTTAATTATTTTAAAAGAGAAGCTAAAAACCTAATAATAAGGTATTCTTTGCAATCTAGGGTTGCCAGAAGGGCCTGATTTGGCCTGATTGTCAAGTTTTTTAATGCGCGTCAAGTGTCAAGTGAAAAAGTGATTTGTCAAGCTTTTTTGTAAGTTATTTTTTTTTCTCAAATTTATTCTAGCTATTTAATAATACTTAAAAAAAGTATGTGTATATTTCTAAAAAACAAATCTAAAGCCCATATTTTTACTATCAATAGAACTAAGGACTAATATGATACATATTTTTTTCTGCAATTATAGTTTAAAAAATAACTATAACTTTCTGTACAATTATTATAAAAGTGCCAACACTGATATTTACCCTATTACTCAACACTAGTAAATTGACAACATTGAACCAGAGAAGCAAGTCGTGGACTTTTCGTCGGCGGCGATTCGGCTTGAGCCGGGGTTTTACCGGCGCGCCATCCTTCTATCAGCTTAGCCGACTTGATATACCCATGGTGGAATAATACAGGCGGTTTTTCATTGTTTTTTTAAATAAAACCTATGTGTTTGAAGAATTGTCAAGTTATTTATGAAAATTATTATTTATTTATTATAGACTAGCTAAAACCTCTCAGCAAAATTGTTTTTACGAGTAAAAGTTGAAATTCAATTCGTATTTTCCCAATAATAATTATCCAGAAGTTCTTCTTTAAAAACTAAAAATCTCTTTTATATATTTAGTATGAGTGTTTTTATTTGTCGTTTTTTTTCAAAATCAAGTTTTTTTTTGGTCAATGTCAAGCTTTTTGACAAATTAGATCTGGCAAGCCTATTGCAATCCTTTTATTTTTTATAATATAGAGAATTTTTTTCAGTATGTTTACATTCATAAATTGTCGCTTATGCTTAATTAAATCTTACAGCAAACATTTCAAAAGTTATCAACGTTTTTAACATTTTATAAAATGCCCATAAAATTTTAATTGAAATCGCAATTGCGATCATTTTAGTAAAAACGGTCGATAAGTACACACATACATGCATACATAAATACATATACTTTTTGTCTTTTTTAATACCTACATACATATGTTTATTTGTATGTATAATTTACAACTTTTGAATTATTTAGTTATTCTTGGTAATTATGACAAGAAATGTGTGGAAATAAAGAATTCTGACACAAAAAATATTTTATGAATCATAAATACGTGTTTTTGTAACTTAAAAGTTTTAAAGGCGAAGGCGAATAATAAGAAAAGTTAAAAATGCAGTTGAATGTTAAATTTAAAAAATATAATGGTACAAAACTTAACTTACTTATTGTTGTTTTTTTATAAGTACATATTTTGCTAAAAAAATATGCATGTATGTATATAAGTAATTCCATTACTTTTCGAATGATTTATCTGCCGTATGGAGTAGCAAACCTATTCAGCTGTTTGGGATGGGCTTAGGATGCCACAAATATGATGTCATAATTTTTAAGTTAAAAATAAATTTTAAGTTAAAATACGAGTACTTGAACAATTTAAGCTCAACTCATATTTTTTAGCTTAAATACCGTCAGATTTGCGAAAACACATTATTATTCATAATTCACAGTATAATTCGTATTGAATTACATACTTACAAATGAGAAATACAGTAATTGTGAAATAATAAAAGTTTAGTATTCGAAAAGCACCACATACAGAACTTTTTTTTCATTTGTGCAACAAAGTTGTACAGATTTACTGCATTTACGAGTTCATCCACTCTTTCAAAGTTTTATATGGCAAATCACGTGATTCTGTGTTTTATTAAAGTATGAAATACAAACCGCAGAACGAATTGCAACCGAGGCCGCGGCGAAAACTCGCTAATGAAAATATGGATGTATGCATTTATGAATAGTAAGTCGATTTTGATTTTATTTTATAATCGATTTTCATCGTAAAAAAATTTTATTTTGTAATCGATTGGGCGCTCGCATCTTTAAGCAACCCATAGACATTGCGACCGTTGGTACAACTCGGTTGGTAATCAAGTTATATACTTGTCGCACAAAGTATACAATTAGCTGTGCGATCTCATGCATAACATCGTTGTCGTCCGCAAATAATAATAATATTCAATGTTTACTGCAAGATGGCCACAACAATACTAAACACATACACTACATAATATAGTTTGCGACATGTACACAAACGTTGCGACAGTGTTGTAAAACTTGGCAAAAACCAAAAAATCAAAACTTTTTGATCTTTCGTACAACCCATGGTGGAATAATACAGGTGGTGCCGAACCTGCAACAACACTACTTTTAGGTTCGAAGCTGTCAAAACGCACAAAAGAAAAATTGCAAAATGGTTGCATATTCTGTTCTATAAAGAATTATGTTTCTTTTCCTTTTCTTATTTGCATTTGAAACAAGTGATAAAGTGTGTTTTTTAGCAGTGTGGGTGTGTGTTAGTAATACATAATCAAATTTTGACAGACTCGAACCCAAAAAAAGTCCGTTAACGTACCTGTATTATTCTACCATGGTACAACCAAGACATAACTTAATACAACCAGTCTACAAACATTACAATCTCGTGCAAAACCTCATCATGTTGTACCAACGGTCGCAACGTCTATGGGTTGCTTTATAATGAAATTAACTTTTGACCGTGATTAATCGAAAATTCATTATTAAAACATCGTAGACGACTTCTTTTTCATTGAAAAACATATTTGATGGGACATTGTCTATAATAAATTAAGGCAAAAGAAAATCGACTTCAATATATATTTATTTCTTCATTACATCTCTTGCGAGCATATGGCTTCAACAAAGCATCTGCATTTTACACGATTTATTGTAGTTGTTTTCGCGTCTTCCCATTTATTTATTTATTTGTTTTCTCTATGGATATCATATCCTTACAGACAGTTAAACAATATAATAATAAAAACTGAATACAAATAAAATAAAAAATTATTGATTATTTAACAAGACGATGAGGAACATTAAATGAAATATTATGGAGCAGGAAATCTGAACAATTTTCACCATTAATTAAATTTAATATAAACAACACATTCAACATAGTCCTTCGACTTTTAAGAGTTGGAAGTTTGATTTGAGCAAGTCGGCTGGTGTATGACGGAAGATCAAAATGGGTGCCACTGTAGATCACGAAGGCAGATAACAAACATTGCTTTTGTACAGATTCAATGTAATTGTTGTGTGTCATGTATATATGATCTCAAACTATAGACGCATATTCTAGGACAGGTCTCACCAGGGAAACAAAAACTTGCTTTGTAACATATGGGTCTTAAAATTCTTTTGCCCATCGTTTGATAAAACGATTTTTAAGCTTCAGTTCATCTAGATATTTGTGAGTTTATCGATACTGGTTGTAGTCTTCCGTTGTTACTTCTCGCAGCTTTGGTTTTCTTGATATTTATCTCAAGTCCAACATTGCGTGCTAATCTTTCCAAACTTTCTACTTTTGCCTGCATGTTGAAGAGCTTGTGCGCACAATTCAAATCCTCGAGTTGGCGTTAGAGACGCCACCGTTTTTGTAAAATGGTTGACTTATATTCCCTTTGTGAAGAACTGAGAGTTGTGCATAATCATATATATGTAACTCTGATGATACGAGTTATTTTCTTCTCAACACATTCCATATGACAGTCCATCTGGTGGCATCGAAGGGTTTCTTGAGATCTGCGAACAGTAGGTACAGGGGAGTACGCCATTCTTGGGATTGTTCTTTTATGAAGCGCCTGTTCATCTTGTAGATTATTTTCAATTGTACTTTGAAGTCTTCCCTGTATTATGACTGCTAGACTTTAATATATCCGACTTTTCAGCACGATTAATCGGTTAATCAATCGTATTTAAAAATGTTTCTTCGAAAATCTATTATTTGCTGTGCGTACCGTTCGCTAGTATGCAAGTATGAATGTAAGTATGAATATATGTATGCATGTGTGTGTATGTGGTTTGCCGTTGGCATTTTTTGTATTATCGTGGATTTTTTTCTTTAAATTTATATAAAAAACAACGCTTGTACATATTTATACAATATTTCTTTTCTTATCTTATCAGTCAGCTATTTCTTGAATTAACTTCATTTCTATTCTTCTCCAAAGTTGCACGAACTTTTTTCTTTTTCTAAGTTTGGACAAGAATAAAATTATCAGCTATTTTGTATTTACAGAAATATCAGTTGAAAATCAGAAAATAAATATAAAATTAAAATAGAGCGTTCATTATTAAAAATTTAGTTTTAATTCACTGAAATGTTGAATATTTTTAACTTACGAGTATTTGAAAATGTGAGTATCTGCGCCAAGGCGAATTACGGGTGATGTTAATATTACAACAAATACCGGCTTGTTGGCACAAAATGTCCAAAATAGAAAAATAAAATTTATTTAAAATTTGTGGTTAGCAACTTTAATCACAATCCTTGTGCCCCAAGCAAAAATATTTATTTCTTTAGTGGTACACAAGACAAATTCATAACAGGTACACTCGCCTCAATTCGCTTTGAAAAATACCTGCTTTCTTTGTCAAAATCAGTTGCAAGGCAAACGTCAAACACTATATATAAATAAATAAACAAATTTTGACAAACAAAACAGATCAAAATGTATGGAGATGTAAGGAGCAAAAAATAATCACCTGAGCTGTTAAGACCACCTGTTATGAATTCGCCTTGGTGCTACACATGGTACAATTCAAGCCAGATTCAATACATATAGTCAATTCCGAATTCGCCTTGAAAATTAGAACGGATGTATCAAAAACGGTTGACAAATTTATGAGAAAATAAAAATATGTATGTATGTACTTATGTATGTCTTGGGAGTATGTGAATATAAAAATGGCTAAGGAACACTGAACATAGAAAATATTTCGGATTCGACATTACCAACCGTATGAGCAAAAGCACAAATAGTCCTATGTGGCTAGGCCTTCACATAGAATCCGTCGTACGTCGTTACGTTGCTTTTTTCAATTGACATTAAAGTATCGGCGGAGAATGTTGACACAATGAGTACTTTGTTGACGGGCATTAAATCAGCTTCATTTGATTAAAATACGCATTTTCAGTGGAATTGGAGGATATCCTGTAGTTTGTTTTAATTATAATTTTTATTTAATTCTGTTTAAAGTAAAATTTGTAAAAGTTTGGTACTTTGCGTTGACGGAGACGTACGGAATGTGTCAAAGCTCATAAGAAAACCTGTATTTCAACTTAGTTATTAGTTGAAAAAAGTAACGTATAACGTACGACAGATTCTATGTGCCTCGGCCTTTAGTAACGGCTGGCGGCTAAAACTGTAGGATGCTGTGATTTGTGTTCATTCTGTTCCAGCATTTTCCAATTGCGCACCCAAGTTGAATGATCTATCGAAACTCTGTTTGCGTACACATCTTTTCCGCTGCAACTGCTGCTTCTGCCACTTGTGTGTCCAACAATCTGACGTGACAATTCGTTGGTAATAGTCTTTATTTATAAAACATTTCGCACTATTTGTGCCTTTGCAGATACAGTTCGAGCTGTCGCATCCGAAATATTACCAATGTCCAGTTTGTTTTTACATTTTTTATTTACACATTTTTCTAACACATTTAGTTATTTTTCTTCTAAAATTTGTCAGCTGTTTTTGACACATATACGTATATGTATATGTATATATCGTATTTTTAATACAAATTCGCAACCGAATACCTGGTGCGAATTTCCCTTGGATCTTGTATATGTTAATATACAAGTTAATATTCAAAATTTGGTGTTATTTATATTATTTGTCTATGTTCTGTAATTTGAGTCTATTTAAACTAATTCTACTAAAACTTGTTTCAGTCTCTTTTGTAGTTTCATATTATTTAGATCTTAAAAAAAGATTTCAAAAATTAATATGTCGTATGAGATTTAAATAACATCAATGTGGACATTATTTATTTTTGAAAATTGCTCAATTTAAATCGAAATGATTTACAGAACAGGGCAGAAAGGTGAGCCGTATCAAATCATTAGTAGACCTTATTAAACAAGATCCTTGGAAAGTTTCTCAGCCATACAAAAACTTTCAAAAATCAAACTTATTATAATAAAATTATTTTCCATATGAATCTATTTTATTTTTCATTACAACCTTAACAAAAGATGCCACAGTAAGAATGCACTTTATCATTTTAAAATAAAAAACGTTTTTTTTTAAGAAAATTAGTGGTGATTTTTTTATGGGATTGTAAAGAAGATAAATTTTCGATTAAGTATGGAATATAAAAATCCGTGAAAAGGACACCGCGGCTCTGGTGAAATTTTCCATGACTTTTTCACAGAGATGTGGCTTTATCTCACCGACGCATTGGATCTCGGATTTGAGCTCAGTAATTGTTTCTGGTTTATTCGCATATAATCGAGATTTCATAATATCTCAAAGAAAAAATTACACTGCATATCATCTTCTTATTCGTTCGTGCGCGGTGCGGCAGGTGGCGCCGTCTTTCTGAAACCATATGTCGTCCAGATCCGTGGCGTCCAGTTGAGGCCAAAAGAGCTCCATTCTGCTATGAATGCCGTTTACAGTCACTGCAATTTCGGCTTAATCGTCAAAACAGTCAGGCGCAATAAACGCCGAATGGGCAAAATCCGCACCAGACTGTTGCTCGTTTGCTTTATTTTTTTTTCTTCACCTTACGAATTGTATAATTGATTCAAAATTCATAATAAAATTCACGAAAAATGTGTACATATATTGTAAACACAAATAAATGTGTTATTGGTGTCCATACGGCCAAGCCAATAGAAGAATCTCGCTGCCGAATACTCAAGGCGAATTCATAACAGGTGGTCTTGAGAGCTCAGGTGATTATTTTTTGCTCATTTTATCTACTTGCATTTTGATGTGTTGTTTGTCAAAAATTTTTTATATTTAATTTATATATAGTGTTTGACGTTGATTTTGACAAAGAAAGCAGGTATTTTTCAAAGCGAATTGAGGCGAATCTACCTGTTATGAATTTGCCTTGCGAATACTCTTTTTATTCCAATAAAAGGAATTGTGCGATTTCATCTTTTTTATTTAATTATATTTTTGTTGCTTTTACTTCATAGAGCAATTTTGTATGCTTTTTAGTCATATCAAAAGCTCATGACTTTTAAGTTATTTTATTTGATAATAATAATAAGATACTAGCGTACTTGACTGACTGACTACTCCGGTATTATTGCGTATATTGTATTCGGTTTTGTTCATTATAATTTGATCAAATTAAAAATTATCGTAAGTAGTAATTTCACATACGATTTCTTAACAAACATTTGTTAGCCTTAAAAAGTTTAAAAAGTATGAACTTTTAAGCTATTAAAATATTTATTTTTTTGGCATACGGGCCCAATCTGCCTATTGTTGTTGTCTTTCTTTTTTTCTATTCCCTATTTTTCCTTATTTCTCTTTTGCTTTTTCTTCCTAAATAAACATCTAAATACGACATAACAATGGACCATAATGGTCTCAGCCTTCCAACTTAACCTAAAATAGTCTCCAATTGGGTGACAGTAAAAGTATTTAATATGCCAAAAAAAAGTTTAATTAAAGCATTTAGTAAATTTATTATTTTACATATTCAAAAACAATAAAATTTTTTACTGAAAGAACTAAAACGAAAATTTGGGATCATCTTTAACTGCCAGGCCCATGATGATTTGTTTTTGTTTTAAATGTAATTATACGAAAGAACGAATGCGTGTGACATCGTGGGCCTGGCAGTAATTCTTTCGGCTGCATACAATATGTATTTCACATTTTGGATCCGTTTTTCACTTTTAAAATTATACACAAATTTTGGTTCTGTTTTCTATTGCAATTTTAATTTTTCCCAAAACTTGAAAATGGACCCAATGAAACTTTACCCAAGCAGTAATAATGAAATACGAACAAGTAATTTTAGGAACATTTTTCACCTGGAGTTACATTTTTAATTATTTTTTCTTTTCGGGCCATTTTTTATTTTCAAAGTCAGCTCAAATATGGGGTATTATTAAAAAAATGTTAAATCATCGTATAAATTGCGTGTTCATTTCTATTTAGTAAAAATGCTTAAAGGATAAGAAATCTTATATGTACATGTAATAGACATAGCCAAGCCCAACCTTAGAAAAATGAAGGAATAACACAACAAACAAATTAAGAAAATTACTATTATTTAAAGAACTATTAATAAATAAAATTGACAAACATCTTGTATAAAACTTACCACCATTTTTCGAGGCATCAACCATATTGAGAATTTAAAGGAAAATTTAAATAACGCGTTTGTGTGTAACAGTATTGATATTTATGTTTCTGCGGTTGCTGCGACGTTAACTGCAACAGTTTCCGCTGCTGTTTACTATTGCCGTTGTTGCTGTTGTTTTTGTTGTTATATTTATTTTGTGTTCTCTATTTTTCTTTCGAATTCGTAACAAGAACAAGAAATTGCAATAAAGCAACAAGAAACAATTATTTAAAAAAATGTTTTCTTTTTTTTAATAGGTAACTTGCTGTTTTTTTTTTGGTTTCTTTAAGAAAACAGAACAAAAATTAATTAAAACAATAAAAAAAGACGCTGGAAGAGTACATGTCTACATGCATATGTACATATGGATGAATTATAAATGTATGATAGATAAGTATGTATATAAAACCAAACTTCTTTTAAAATAATCTGTGTATGTCTGTTTAAGTTCTTGATTTTAGTATTTTAGTTATATTTGTAAGTTTTTTTACGTAGACTTAGTAGAACAAGTATGAATCATATTTCAAGTTTTGTTTGTATTTTATATTCGTTACTTTTTTATTTTATTTCTTAAGCAAACAGCAAAAATAAAAATTTATAACTTGATAACTTGTACTGGTTTTAAACGATAAAAATGTTGTGTTGAATGATAAAGGGAATAGAGATTAAAAAGATGGTATTGTTTATAAAGCCACAGAGTATCTAAATATACATATGTATGTATGTATGTATGTGGATAAATAAATTATTTACTTTTATTTTGACCTTATTCGCCGAAATAAAAATTTTATATTCGATTCTATAAAAGCATGTAATGCTAAACAGAGAAAATAGTTGATTATTGTTTTCTTAAAATGTTATACTAAGTATGTATGGATGTACATATGTATGTATGTACTTCTTCACTGTATTTGTGTATAAATATTCTGGTTTATATCTTTTAAATGCACTTTATTCAAGTCACGAACTTCAACAAACAAACAAAAAAAAAAGAACAACCACGAAAAAAAGATGTGTCAGTCAAACCGACTGATTCATGCAGACTTTTGGAGCGTAGAAACACTAAATAAATGATAAATGTTGGTTGATTTAAGTTATTTTTCTCCAAATAAAAGATGAACACATATTTCAAATTTAAGTTTGCGTTTAGCACATTTGTTAGAGCGGCATCAATATTACAATTAACATATTTTTGTTAAAAATATTTTAAATTTATTTTACAAAGGGATTTTCTTACAGCCGCAAAACAAATAATATACCTATGTATGTATGATTGAGTACTGCACTTTCTTTCAATTTACTTCTTATATTCACTTCACTCAATTTTTTTGTATTATATTTAATAAATTTTCACCATTTAACGTGTATTTTACTTTGTTATTGATTTTCACATTTCACACCTTTTTCCACTTTTCTTGCAATTCAACGTTAATGTTATTGTTGACTGTTCAAAGAACACGCCTTTCTTCCTTGTTTTTTCTATCTTAAAGGAAATGTTCATTAACTTTTTATCTATTATTTTCTTACACTTTCTGTAATCTTATACATATGAATGTAAGTATATAAAATTTATTTTTTATTAACTATTTTAACATAAAACAAATTTTATTATTGAAAAAATTAAGTTTCCTTTGAACTTTTTCTCCGCTAACCATGTATAAGCTACTCCACTCTAATTGTCATCAACACTGGAACAACAAACTGTAAACTGGAATGAATGGAACAATAAACTAGCAAACAATTGGAATACATTAAAATATAGTGTTGCCACTATTTGTGTAAATAGACATATCACGTCATCAAATACGAGCAGATGGTAGTAGTTCTACAACAATACGTAATTTGTTGTAGAAATACCTGATTAGCTGTCAAAACTATTAAAAATTCAGGGTCCAATGTAAGCACAAATGAATTTTTCAGAAAATTTCAAACATCATACAAAACTGAATACGTATTTGGTGTTTGACAGTTTGAAATAAGTATTTCATCAACATGAAATTTTTTTTGCAATTGATGTCAATTCAGTCATCTGTTTTAAGCTTTGACGCTCTCATATTGTCTATCAGCATCTCGATTAGCATTCATTATATCAAGAATGCAATAAAAACGTCGGCGGAATTATAGAGCAATGTTGCGTGCCGTTTATGTTAACCATATAAAACACTAACAGCCCAATTATGAATAAAAATTCCTCGGGAGATTTCTCTCTTTTCCCAAAAAGGGGCTGTTCACACATATGTTATTGTTCGCTTACTGTCATTAAAGTTACATCATAAGCCGTTTGACATTTCTTAATAAAAGAAAAATTCAAAAGGTCTTTCAGTTTCTCCTTCTTTATTATAGAACCTTTCTCTTTGAAATTTTGCAAATTGTGTGTTAACATAAATATGATTACCCATAGCAAGGCAATAATCAAAGCAATAAGTAATATTGTTCCGTTATTCTGCCGGTGTTATTGCTTTATTGCCAACATATTTATTGCCAGTCATGTCGGGGGTAACATCACTCAAAACAGTTCGTGTCAAACACTGAACGTACACATCATGCAATAATAAAAACAAGTGTTCGAAATAGTAAACAAACAAGCGGCAAGCACTTCCTTGTATTTTTCTTGCAGAAAATTCATATATACAATTCTAAAATCCTTTAAAATGTTTCATTTTAAACAATTGCTCAACAACTTCACTATTTCTCAACATATATTACGTAAATATGCCGCCAAATCAAAGCTTAAAACTTTCAAGCAAAAGAAGGAGCGATATGGTGATTTGTTTCCAGATAAATTGCTCAATAAAAAGCAAAAGATACCAGATTATATGTACATAACTAGCGAAAATACAGCCAATGAGATTAATAAACTTTTGCAGCCTTATTTTAAACAAAGCTCTTGTGATACTATATTGGAAATAAATCCCGGAATCGGGGTATTCACCCGTCGTCTGTTGGATAATGAGGAGCAATTTAAGAAAATACTTCTAATGGAATCCACGGAATATTTTATGAATAATTTAGAAGAAATTCACACATTATATCCAGACCGAGTTAAAGTAAAGCACGGAGATTTGGTAAATATGTGGAAATTGGTCTATCAAGATAAAGCGGATAACGGTTCAAGAGTACAGGAATTATTAAGAGAAATCCCCTGCAAAGAATGGGAGGAGGGTAAGGACTGTAAAAAATAATGTTTAATATTCATATTGCATATATATTTCTTGTGTATGCAGATCCAAATATGTTGTTGTTTGGTGTTGTGGGCTCTTATCAATTTTTTAAGCATTTGATTAGCTCGATTATATTTCAAAACGGCTTTCTTAACCTGGGAAGAACTGAAATGTATATCGTCTTACCGCCTCCTATATATTTGGCAAGTAAAATCATATCAATTATTTTTTTTTTGTTTAATGATCCTTCATTTAAATTTTAGCACTTGACCTGTACTAGTGAAATTGGTTATATGATCTACAGGTCTAATTCTATTTTATTTCAAATGTTATTCGAATATCGTTTTATTGCCCGTTTGCCAAGAGATGACTTTCTCCCCACACAAATGGAATATAACTTCACAAAAGGAAGTAAATTAAGCAGGGTAAGCAGAACTAATGGATGATCTTCAATAAGATCTCTTGATTTGAAATTTGTATGAAGAAAGCTGTACAGTTTTTTGAAAATTACATATATTCTTGCAAATATTAAGCATTCGGCTCTGTTCGGTAAATCGGTTCGACATAAATTTAAAAAATTAATTTTATTAGTACCTTTGTTTATACCTACATACATTTTGTTCAGTCTTGTTGCTTTATATCTTTCAGAGCTTAAAATATAATATCTAAAATTGAATTAATTGTTCAATTCACAAGCTCGTATTAACGCTGTATGTGTTGTGTAATCGTCTAATTATGCAGTGCTGTATTTTTGTTATTTGTAATTTTCATACAAAAGTGTGTTATAATTATACGTTTGAATTTTATATGTTTTATAAATGGTTGTATTGAGGACAGGTATGGAAAAATTCTTTTTGTAGCGCGATATTCCGCCAAAAGTTGCAAAATTTAGAAGAAGTCGTAAAATCTTCTAAAACGAGCTACAAATGCAAGGGATATGAAAACTCGCAAAAAACTACAAAAAGGCGAAAAATCGCAATAACTTGTAATTATTCGGAAGATTAAAATGTTTAATATCATTTAAAAGTCGATGAAACAATAAAAAATAGAAAAAGTAACACCAAAATTTGGCAAAAACTTGCAAATTTTTTTAAAAACCAGAGAAATTTGTAGCCATGTACCCTTGTAGCCTGCTGTCGTGAATCTCGAATTTGTACTTGGTAAGTTTTGCAATAGCTAGTGATATTTCCTCCGGCGACATTTAAGTTTATTTTTTATTTATATTAATAAATTTTATTGCAAAAATTATACGTATAAGCACATAAGTTGAATTATAATTAAAAAATGTTGTCAAACTCACTACTTTCACAGACTGCATTGAATTGTCATTAAAATACGAAAAAATGACGATACAACAAATTTGTCTGTTTACAAGCCCATAAACAAATATCGTCTTTTTTCAAAAGATAAGCCATACGACTGAGCTTGTGAATCGAACAAATGTATATGAATAAAAACCATTAATGGAACCATTTTTTCTTTTTGGAAATATATTATTTCAAATCGAATCAATTTGCAGAACAGAGCTAATAAAGTTAAAACTCACATATAACATTCTTCTTTATTATTAAAGGTTCGCTCTGTTAATCCCGAATTTTTATACTTGGTAAGAATAGTACCGCGAAGAGATATATACAAATATGTGTCTGTTGAAGATTTACCAGCTTTGTGGTATTTTGTGAAACAAAATTGTATTAGCAGGCGCAATCGCATCATACCGAATCTTGAGTAAGTTTATCAAACTCTTAAACAGACTATGTATTTATTTAGTTAAAATTAAATACATACTTTTAACTAGAAAATGGGTGCCGGGTTGTGGCCCTCGTCTTATTGTTAATATGACAGAAACTATACCATCTGTCCCATTGTACGATGATGAAGATGTTGCAAAACTACCAAAATATTCGTCTCCTTGTTATACCATAAATAATCAGGATTTCTATCCGAACATAAATATCTATACGCAATTTGGCGATTTAACTTCAAATCAGATGTTAACACTATTTACGACATTCCGTCAATGGCCTGAATATAAAGAAAGTTCCTTTTTGGCATCATTTGAAAATAGCATGCTGAAAATCGATACTTCCGCGGAATCATCTATAGAAGGAATTATCGGGGAGGAAGACGATTTGCTATGTCAAGAAACCCTCAAAATGGAAGAAGTTTCCAAATCTGTAACACCATCTATTGTTTAACCTTTAGCTACGACACGTACCAAAAAAAGCGAAAAAGCAAATAATAAAAAAATAATATGGAGATTTATTGCATATGTCTATCTTATTTATCTATTACCACTATAAATTTATATTGATTAAATAAAATATATATATTTTTTATTATTAAATATAAAGAAACCCAGTTTCTTTATTTTCCTTCGGGACAACGTCCTTGTATGGCTCTTTTGCAGCCACGAGCACACAAATCTACATTTGTTAAATCATAAGAAGATTGCGACCCATCACCAAAACGCGATTCTAATGATATGGAAAGCTTAACACAGCCCACATGCAATGTTTGAGGATTAACTCCAATAACGTGGGATAATTGAGCATCTTCACAGACACCAGCTTTACCAAATTCATAACAAACACCTTGAATCTTAATCTGACCATCGACTTTACAATCGTTGGCTATGCAAACGGGCACCACGGCATTATCGGCTAAAACTAAGAATTGACCTTCTTCACAGGGCCCTCTACGGAATGCTGGATAACAGGCATCTGTTTCCGGGTAGTATAAAGCAGCTGTAAAAGAATTTAAGCTTTTTAAAGGATTAAGCATTGCATTTTATTATCAAACTTACCTGGTGCACAGTCACAGATCCAATCATTAGTTTGATCGCCAGGATACAGTAATTCGTGCTGTTTACAACGTGAAGGTGCATATAGAGGAGTGCGACCCTGCAACAAATGTGAAAGTATTCTAAAATTGATTAACGTTTACGTATAACGTTCTTTTAACAATTTCTCATTTGAATTAATAATATAATAGTTTCGCCAAAAACCGAAAATTCACAAGAACAATCTAATTTCTGTTTAAAAACGAAACATTCCAAGAGAAATGGAAAATTCTTCGAAAGTATGTATATTTCGTCCCCTCCCAAAACCAATCATTTCTATTGCGTTGCTAAAAGCAAATGATTAAAATTAAAAAAATATTTTCTTGACTTTAGCCGTGAAAAATATTGTTTACACTCACGAGGCGTGCTTAGACGTGAGTAAAAAAAACCAGGTCATGCAGATTTTCAAAATTCATTAATATGTACATGCATACATATGTATATTTTTAGGATTTTTTAAAACTACACAAGAAAGAAAAATGCTTTTACTCATTGATTTAAATATAGAATTGGTTTTTTAGTACATGCGTACACATACATACATATGTACATACAAAACAAGTTTTTAAAATCTAAACTCTATTGTTACGAGTAGCATATAAATCTTATTATTTAAGTATGTATGTATGTATGTATGTATGTATTTACATACATACATAAGTATGTATGTATGTACGATTTACGGATGTAAGTACATATATAAAATAAAGTTTGGCTTTTGATGACCTGGCTTTTCTCGGTAAAAAGCCAAATTCTCTGAAAATGGAACATACTTACAGCCAAATTGGATTTTTTCTTATCCACTGCTTGAAGTTCGGGGAATAACACATCAGCTAAAACTAACTGGATGCCAAGTACAACCCATACTGAGCGTTTAATTAAACCAAACATAATTGTAGGAACTAGTACTTAAAAGTTTTTAACACAAAACACAAATTATTGATTAAATTAAATTTAAAATAACCGAAAGTAAACAAAAATGAAGCTTATGAAAAAAAAACAACCGTCTACAATGAGAATCTGCTGATAACTATTGATGAGCTTCATCAGATAAATACCCACTTAATTAAATGTACACAAAAAAATCTATAAGCATCTGAAAGCAAACAACAAGAAAAAATCGATCCAGGGAGAGAGCATATGAATCTCTTTCAATATACAGTCAATAAATTTGTTTGAAATTTTTTAATAAAAGAGACCAGGAGATGCGAAAAAAGTTTTTTTTGGGCGACTTTTGGTTGGTGATGCAAAAAATGATAATAAAAAAACAGGAATGGCAAACAGAAAATTAAACAAAAAAAAATGTAGATGCTTAGGAAATTCCACCAAAACAAGTTTCAAGCTAATAATTATTGTTGTAGCAGAAAGGTAGAGGTATTCTATTATTTTCCAAAACTATTGAACCCATCTGAAATCGAATTCATACTAGTTGAACTCGACAGCTCAGCTGATTCATTGTGTTTCATTACATTTTATTGTCAAAATGTGTGTTTGTTAAATGTTACTGGTTTTAATACCCCTTGAACAGTTTATTTTAACATCCGAGAATGATATTTGTCAAGGTAAATTCTCTTTGCGACTACCAGATATTCACTTCCCTTGACCCACCTTAGGTAGCGTAACTGGAGAATTTTTCTGGAGTTGTAGCCCTTTAATGTAGAAGAAAATTCTCTTATGTATTACATATTCCATAAGAAGGAAAAAATCCTTGGTGGAAAAATTTGTTCTCCCCAAATAGGCTTATCTACGCTAATGCCCATCTTATACACGTTCAAATTGAGTAAAATTCTCATCTTTAACCCAATTGACCTGAGATTCCAAACAAACGAATGCTCTCTTAAGTGAAGAATTTTCGAAACAAAAATACTCGATAAAGTTCCGCGAATTTGTAAAAATACGAACGTTCGCTATAACTATTTTTACAAAATATAAATGTTTGCTAAGGCGAACTATTATCGAATATTTCTCAAATGTACAAATTCGAGAATTTACCGCAATATTACAAAAAGTAAAATTTAGAATTATCGAACTATTTTCGATAGTTACTCGAATATAATTCGAGTATGCTTAGTATATTCACAATAACCGAACTGAACGCAAATGCTTAGGTTATATGGTTAGTGGTATTCTACATTATTATGTTTATATTAATAAAACGTATAAATAAATAAATTAAAGATAAAAAGAGCACCATAATTTTGTGATATCGAAATCTCTCCGATATTTTTTATGATTTTACCTTAACACAAAATATTCTTTCATTGTGTTTACTCTTCAATTCTTCAACTTTTTACGCTTCCATGTTATTGGCACCAAGTGGACAAATTTCAGTGTGAGACACTGTACATACATATATATCGTCATATGAATTCATAAAAGCCCTAAGTTACATGACAAAATTTGCATGACAAGCAAAAAACTAATATGAAAAGTTAACGATCACTATAAATTTTTTTCAGTTTAAGCTTATTTCTTATTAAGGAATTAGTAAAATTTTAATACGTAATATTTTCCAGGAACATATATTTTGAATTGGTGCATCATAATCAATCAAGAAGTCGGGTTTGAATTGTTTATAGCTTAGTGCATTTTAGAAATCATATGACGATATGCATTTATCTTGGAGTTTTAAATTAAAACTTCAAAAACTGAAAATACGGATACTATTTTCACTTTTCATGAAATCTGAAATGCAAGACTACGAGGTAATTGTAAATCGAATGTTTTTAATATGTATATTAAAATTTATGTGCTGTTCATAGAAGCAAAGCAATCCATAACTGATTGGATTTCATATATATTGTTCACTCAATTCGATTGCTTGGATTCTATGAACAGCACATTAGTGTATGCATGCGATGTTCATACTTGCTTATGTATTTTTGATAGCAATATGATCGGTTGTTTTAATACCCCTGACGAAGGATGTACATTCGTTCTAATAAAAATATGTTCTGAAGAAAAAGCAAAAATTTTAAACACTTCAATCGGGAGCGTTGCAAAGTCAACAGTGTGTGCTATTAAAAATATTAAACTGCGTTAGTAATACTTTTTCGTTACCAGGATAAAGAAAGACTATTTGATCGTCAGAGCTACCTAGATAATTTCAGACGTTTATACGACGTTTTTCAGCTAACTTTTATTTTTACTATAAAGTTAGACATATCAATTGTTGAAGAATGGAATCAGGATCGAAACGAAGATGATGCAACTGCAAGCCAGGAAATTTAACTAGAAGCTGAAGCTGATGATGACTCTGCCATGGAAATCCCTGTTAACAGTATTGACGAAAATGAGGTAGTAGAAATATTTAATAAAGCTATGATATGAATACGGCGGGTAGACGTATTTTTTTCAAACTAATATGTTCATCTATAGCGTATATTTGCTGTAATATCATCACAACTCAAAAATGTGGCTTATGAATAATGTAGAAATAATCGTCATATCATAATTTATCTTGTGTAAAAAAAATTCATAGAATTATCTTATTGTTTTACTTTCGCCTTGTTAAAAATCCGATAAGTTCATACAACTGTTGCTCTTTAATTCGGGACGCGAAAATGTGAAACATCCACAAAGGTGAACACCGCCGTTTTTTATTGATTCTCGTTATTGTGAGGACACTATATATGTACTTACATACATTATAGCTCTAGAAATATGTTACATTTTAGGGAGGACTTTAAAAAAATACTAGAAACTTTAACGTTAATTCTTGTTAACACAAATTATTTTGTTATAATTTAATCGTACGAAAGAAACATTAATCATATACATAAATATATATATTTTTGTTAACCACAAGACTTTTTCTATTCCTAGGTATATACAAATTTCAAATCATATTTTTATATTCTAACGGCTATTTTAATATATCACTTATCCACACTTTATTGTTGCACATTCCGTTCCACATCATACGTAAACAAATGTGAGTTTGCTTAAAAAGGTATTAAAACTTGCTACTTTTTGAAGAAATAACACCTCAATACTACCTTTATCACGCAACCCTGTACTTCAATTCAGAAACGTCAACAGTTTTCACCAACACAATTATTATTTTTTTACAACGCATGAAACAAGTATTTTTATAAAGATTTTTCAATAGTGAAATATTAAAGAAAATTTTTAAATTTACCAGAAAAATAAAATATAAGTGCTAAAGTTTGCGAAAAAATAAGATAGACGAAATTTAAAAAAAGATAAAAATTAAAAATAAAAGTAATTGTAAGGTGTTTGTATGTGAAAAAATAGAAAAAAGGGCAAAAGAATGCAAAATGAAAAAAAGAAAACCACGAAAGCAAATGCAGAATAGTCAAAAACAATTATTTTTGCCACTGCCATCCACACAGGCACCAATACAATAATAAGAGTAATTAATATTTTAATGGAGTCAAAAAATAAATACAGCAGCATTAATTATTAGGGGCTGTAGTGAAAAAAATAGAGGCACCTGTCGCGGGAGTTATTCGTCATCGTCATTTCTTAAAACAATAACATTACTTACAATAATCTACATCACCATTCAACAACATCATTGGAAAACAGTAACTCGCTTACGATAACAACAGCAGAAAGTATAAAATAAAAAAGGAAAAACTTGTTAATTATTGATAATAAAATGAAACAAAAATTAAAACAAAAATAAACTTATTAAAAATTTATGTATTTATTTAAATATATAAACAAAAAATATAATGTTTACTAAGAAGTCTCATGCCGATATTAAAAAATCAACTGCGAAGTTGCAGGATTGCAAAAAGGATTCAGCATCACGTTTACGTCATTTGCGTACTATTTTAGGTAAATATATTTATATATACATATATATACATATGTATGTACTTAACATGTACACATGTGGCGAATAAAATAGTCACAGTTGATAAATAATTATAATAATATTCACATTTTCCGATTGGATGCAAACACACCACCATTTTCAATCCCGTTATTCTGGAACTATTTGTCGACGTCTCATCAATCCACACACATGCTCTTGTTTACACAATGCCGAAAACAGTGGACTACTTTTAACATAATCTTGAAATCTTTGAGGTCTTAGGAAATAACAACAGGCTTTTACTATGCAGGAGATTTTGAATGACGTCGATTAATAGTTACGGAATGTGGGATATTATCTATATATGTATATATTTTTTCGGCATAGATGAAGTAATTCTACGCAGGTTTGAAAATGAGTGTCGAACCATGTCTCCTGAGCTTTTTGTCCTAAATTGGTCTTATTCTGAATATTTTGTTTTCCCAGCCTCACTTTCAATGAGGCAGGGTGCTTCACTTGCCACTTTATTTTCTCTTGGATAAATGTTTTGGATCGTTACCTTGTTGGAAACAACCTCTTAGTGTAGTTTCCTGTTCAGCATAAGGTAACATGACTTCTACACTGCGCACGAACTTCATTTGTTTTTCGGCGCGTAAAAACTCATTAATTTTTAAAAATTGCGGATTAAGGCGAATTAATTTTACAGGTGGTGCTGAAAGCACAGCTGATTGTTTCGCCGCGCTGGCTGTAGTTTTCAAATTTTGTTAATTGTGTTTTGTGGTATATTAAAAAAGAAGACAATAATGTATGTTATACTAAAGAAAAAAATATTTTTATTTTATGCATATGGTTTGTGATCAAAGTTCCTAAAAATATATTAGAAATAAATAATTTTTTCCTATTTTTAATAATTCGTGCCCACCAATCGGTGTTTGTTGTAGCATTAACATCACCTGTAAAATGAATTCGGCTTGGTGCGGATGAAATTTTAATGCACTAATAAAACAAGGGTATCTTTTTTAATGACCACATACTTATTTATGTACATATATGCACACATATAAGTTGTTTAATCTAAATACCAAACTCGTTTAATTATTTAAAACATTTTTTTAAATATTTAAAATTCAATCTCATTTTTTTGTTTTGTGATTCTCTTGGCTGAGCGTGTGGGTGTAACCGCTATGACCAATTGGTTGCTTGGCATCCATTCTCTTATTGTCAATCAATGTACATACTAAATAGTAAGGAGGTTTCAAATATTTTTGTTCTGCTTTAATGTTATCTATCTATATTATTATTAGGCAAACACGTTTTTTATATCCCTTTTACGCCCATAATACTGAACCGATTTTGGAAAGATTTATATGCTTTGAAACGGGTTTTTACATAGATGTGTACAATCTTAATTTTTTAAATTGGTTAGATATTTAGGGAGCTATAAGCGTTCAAAGTTGTTACTAACACATGTACACTTATTAAACATGCAAAGTATGCATGTGTGTTTGTCTCATTTCTATGCAAAACCAAATTGGACAGAGTTTTAAGTTGTTTATTAAGAATGTTTTTTGTCTTTGTATATTATCCTATGTATTTATGTAAATGTTTAATATCAAATTCTAGAATGCGGTCGATTGAGTAGACCGCTGGATACACTAGTAAAAATTAATTTAAGTATTTTGCATTTTTATTGATGAGATTATAATCAATCTGATGTGAAAATTATTTGTAATATAAATTTCTGTATTTACATACAAAGAAAGAAAGAAGCTAGTCGACATTTTAACCATAACGTGAGAGCAGCTCCTAATAAGGGAACACATTTCACCGAAAGAGTCTCCTATAGCACCTTTTTTTAATGTGTTGGTTCTGCACTGCACGATATAGGATATAAAGGATAGGATACCGAATATTCGTTATCTTCTAATTTTGTCATCTTACAGTGGAGAGACAACCGCCTTGTTGGGTATTCCACAGAATTAAGAAACAGTGTCAATGAAGTCGCGTAATTGGCGATTTTGGTAATATCAAAATTTTTGTTCTGACCCAATCTATGCGATGTCAGAATATCTATGCGATCAAATTAAATATGTTGGAGAAGTACAACCGTATGCACTAAGAAATACTGAAGATTTTCGAATCCAAAGAGTCATGACAACACATATGCAAAGATCCCTTTTTTATAAAGGCTTTAAACTGTTCAATGATTTACCAAACAATATGAAACTTGAAAGAAATTACAATGTATTTAGATAAAAATTTACAAATGTAGTAAGATACAATATATTTATATAGAACTTATAACTAATGTAATATGAATTTATGTAATATTTTTGAATATTTAAAGTATTTTTAATACTAATAAAAAAAAATTAAAAAAAAAAAACTACCTCTCAACTCAGCGTTCCTCAGAGTCTGACGTATGCAAATTAGATCATCTCTAAGGCGTTTAAGCTGTTCGATAAGGGCTGGCCACAGAGAGTATTGCTATCTTCATAATGAAGATGAATTCATCTCTTTCACAGCACGTCTATATGCAAACATTGATGCCCTAACATCCATTTGATTCCTTTTGTGGTATCCCTCGTCACCTCTTATAGGGGAATCTTGAATTCTCTGATAATGTATAATACACAAGTGTAAAGGATTTAATTGTATCCTGACTGGAGGTTATACATGCATATGTATTAATGTTTCAAGAATCTAATGATACCTTGGCCATTTAATTTGCAGAATAATGAGAGGTTTCTTTCAGAAATTTTATTTACGAATTTCGAATTTGAAATTAAAAAAAAGAAAGAGATTTTACGACCGGACTTCGATTGAGATTTTTGAATGAAGATTCTTTTAAATCTTTGAAAATAAAAGAAATTTCAAGCGTAATTTTATTTTAATTTTTTATTTTAAATATTAGAAATATGTAAAAACACATATTTGTGTATATTTCTTTTAAAAACGGTTTACTTCTGAAACTATGTATTTTTGGTATACGGGTATTTTTTATGTCATTTATCCTCCACACATTTTGAAAAGTTTGGAATTTCTAAAACAATATCAATGACATTTCTTTTATTTGCTAAAAAAAACTTCAGCACAAAGTATTGCTGCGTATTATTTTTAACATGTGGGCTCTATTTATCTATACTTTTTTTATTTGTATTTTTTCAAATTCATAAATTCAAACTCTCATTGGCAAATCAATGACAGCCACAATAAAATCTACCTGCAAAAAACTTTATGTACTTACATTAGGGTGGGTCGATTTAGCAATCGATATTGTGCCATCGGTTTTTCGATAACTTTTTGTAGGATCCCAAATTTAAATTTTTTTACTTCTCGACTTTTATTTTTAAGTTTTTTTTTAGTAGATAATAAAAAAATAAGCTGATTTTTTTAATATTACCGCTCCAAGGTGAAATTTATTTTTTATTTATTATTAATTTGATTAATTTTTGATGAAATTGAATTATATTTCATGAAATTTAATTATTTATTAATGAAAATGACAGTTTGGTATTATTTCGATTTCTTTTATTAATACTAAAAAAACCTTAAAAATAAAAGTTCAAAAAAGGTAAAAGATTTAAATTTGGGCGCCTCGAAAAGGTTTTCTTTTGATTGTCCAAATGGAACTTTTTTCCTCATGCCAAAAGCTATTGAAAAAAGGACCCATCCTATTGTGCTTGTTTACCAGAAACAATATTATTGGGATTAATGTCACTTTCAATACTATTTACTGATCTGTTCTAAAAGTAAATATTGATAATTTTAAATTATGAAGCGAAAATTGTGATAACAAGATGTATCTATCCAGTTCAGCTGCTTTATCTATTAAATGTGCTTTCTGTTCTAATATCCGAATTTTATGTAGAGATAATTTCGGTGGCACAATATCGAAAAATTTTTGTCCTTACAAATCGGCCCACCCTAATGTACATACATGTTTCCATTTAATAAATTGAATGAAATAATTTTAATACATTTGGCTTCTTTATATGCCTTTTTATTAATAATATGTATTATATTTGTTTTTTTTTTCCAACAATAACACCATTCTACGTACACACTTTAATGAGGAATTCTAAACACTAGCTTTGTACTCTTGATCAAACACGAGTTCTTGGTGCTTAAATATACTGTAGTTTATAATGGTTAAACAAATCTTTTGAAATTAAAGCTTTATATTTTATTTGGTTTTGAGCTAGCATTCGATTTGTCATTCATGCCTTTTTACTAAAAATATTTAGCATTAAGCTAAAAATATAAATCTTTTAATATACTTACAGTACTACAAAGATATCCTGAAACATAAACCAACTTTAATGTATTTGGAATAACGAATTTTTTATATTATATATTATACATGTGGCCAATAAAATAGGTCCCAACTAAATATATAATTATCAAAAATTCATGTGGCGATTGGATGCAAACAAAAAATAAATTTTTGGTTGCTTGTTTCCTCTCTTGTATATTGAGTTTTTTTTAACGACGCGTCGTATCTTTACAAGCTATTAGCATAACACAGACGACGCCGCACGGGTCTTTCAGAAATTTTACTTCGTATTTTAGTTACAATAGCCTTAGAAGACATAAAAGACATCTGTAATGTTGTTGTTTTTCGGAACGTTTACAGCAACATTTTCGGTGCTTGAGCGATAAACTTTTGTTACTCACGAAGCTTTAGGATTACAATGCTGTGCCCGAACCATTTATTGTAATTTTTTAATTAATTAAATTTCATGGTGTGATATTTACATATTTCATATCTCCTGCATTGAATGTCCTCCTTTACATGTCGATGGTAAATAAACTTTGTCGTTTTATATTTATCTTTTCTTTTTAAATTTTTTTTGAATTTGTTTCACTACTTCTTAGTTACTCTTTCAGTTGAATTAAAATTTCTTCCATTTTAGCCTTTTGTTGTTGCCATTTTGCATATGCATACATACAGTGTTGGACAATACATACTGGACTGCAAAAATGTAAGAAAGTTTTAACAAATATTGATTGAGATTATCAGAATAAGCTCTGTAATAAAATTTTTCAATAACAAATCTTTACCTTTAGGAATAAAGGAAACAAACAAAAAATCACTGGTATATTGTTGTTGTTTTATCTTAACATATCAATATCATACATATGTACATATAATGCGAAAAATTAACTCGATAAAACATATATTATTGTACCCGTTAAAATTCGAAATTAATAATATTGTCGAAGGTGCATAATTGTGAGAGTTTTTTTTAAATCCAATTCACACCGAGAGAATCTTCACAGCAATAACAATAAGAAGAAAGCAGGCGATTAAAAAATTAGTACATAATGAACCAAGATATATATATTTTTTTTTTTTTTTTTTTTTTTTTTTATTGGGTAATTTAGTAGTATTAAAATACTTTACAGTAAATTCTTAAAAAAATATTATTTTTGTACTTAGGTTTTTATCAAAAGCTCTGTGGAATATCATTATTTCTTATAAAATATACAATTTTTCTTTTAAAAACATTAGTATTTGTTTCTGATTTTGTATTGCTTGGAAGCATGTTATATAGGTGTAGTCCTTTGTAGAAAAGTGAACGTTGCTTTGCAGTTGTTGTTGCTTTTGGTAGTCGGAAATTATCAGCATTCCTTAGTTGATACGGTTGTATGTCTCCAACATAATTAAGTTGTTCTATCAAATATTCTGGTGCATTTCCCGTTTTCATTTTTTGTATAAAGTATAGTGTATTCATTTCAAGTCTTTGTTTTATATTGAGCCATTTCAGTGCGCCAAGCATATTTTCGATTGGTGTTAGAATATTACATCTTAAGATTGATCGCATAGCTTTATTTTGCAGTTTTTGAAGTCGTTCTATTTGTGTTTCTGTGCAGCATGTATATAAAATTGTTGAACAATATTCGAAATGTGGTTTTACCATTGTATTAAAAATGTTTATAGCCGTTAGTACCGATATTTTATTTCGTATTCGTTTAAAAAATCCGATTTTTTTACCAATTTTTTTACATATATATTCTATATGTTCTTTAAATTTTAATTGTTTATCTATTATAAAACCAAGATATTTAATTTCAGATACTTTTTCTATAACTTCATTATTTATTTTAAATACCGATTCATTGTTCATGTTTATTTCCATTATTTTTGTTTTGTTTTCATTTAATTTTAGTTTATTCATTTTTAACCATTTGTTTATGTTATCAATATCGTGTATCATGTTGTCTTGACATTGTTTATCTGTGTGTCCTTCAGTGAAGATCAGCGTGTCATCAGCATATAAAACTATTTCGCATCTTGGCTTGAACAATATAAAATCCAAAGTTTAAAAAGTTTTTAATTATAAATTTTCAAAATTTTTTATCCCAAAAAGAAATTTGTGAAAAGTCAAACCGTAAGCTTAATAGTAAAAAGCTTTGCAACCTCGAGTAGGGTTGAAACTATTCACACTGGTGGCCTACCATAATGCACAACAGCCAAAGAAGACACAAGAATTGATAGAAAACTAAAAAACTATCCACAAAAATCGGAAGTTGATGTTGTTAACGCACTTAACCTAAACATAAGCAGCAGGAGAGTTCAGAGAAGGGCTTGTGACGCAGGACTTAAAAGTTATCGTGCTGCAAAAAAGCCATTATTTGTTTCCAAGAAAAACCGAGACACTCGCATAAAATCTGCTAAAGAGCACATCAACTAGTCCGTAAGCAAATGGAAAACAGTTGTATTTACGGACGAATGGAACTTTACTTTAAAACATTCGGGTGGAAATATTCGAATACGTAGACCAACTAATAAAAGATTATACTCTTTGTACTGTAAGGACACTGTAAAACACGGAGGGGGAAACGTAATGGTGTAGGTATGTATTTCTGTTGCAAGCGTCGGTCTACTCTATAAAATACATGGAATTATGGACTGGTTCGTTTACCAACACATTTTGGAAAATATCTGGCGCCTAACGCTCAGTGGAATATGCACTTTTCATGGCAATTCCAACAAGACAATGACCCGAAGCACACTGCGAGGTTTGATTGAGAGATTGATTTCTAACGGATGGGATAAACTTTATGGATCCTAAACCAATCGAAAATCTCGGGGAAATTGTAAAGAAGAGGATAAATCGAGAATGTGTGAGAGGAGATAAAAATAAATTATTCGAATCCATATCGGATGCTTGGAAAAACAGAGAGACAAAGAACCAATAGATAGCACTTACTTTCAGTCATCTAATGAAGAATTTATATTATTAGAAATTCATTTAATGAAAAAATTTACAGAAATTCTTTAGATTATTGTTTTCATACCAAAAAGATGCAAGGCAGTACTTCAAAACAAAGGATTGTCCAGAATGTTTTTCATTTGCATTTTCGACTTTCAGTTTTTCTTTTAATACATTTTTAACTTCAAGAAATTTATGAAGCAAACTATTTCTTTTCTTGAAACTTTGTTATTCATTACAATTTTAGTGAATCTGTTGTTACACATCGTACATGATTCTTTCATAGATTTTGTTGATTGATCAAATTTACGAATCTAGTCCAATGTGTATTGTCCAACACTGTATGTATGTCTCAATTATTTATTTATTTATTTGTATATGTTTTAATATTATATTGGATTATAATGGTTTAATTTCCTTCCAGTTGATTTTTTGTGAAATATTTATTTCATTTCATGTATGTAGGTTTTTTTCTTTTATTTATATTCATTGCTTAAACCACTTTTGTTGTTGTTTTGTTTGTTGTTGTTGCCGTTTTTGGCTATGAACAAAAAGCTACTATATATTGGCAACAAACAAATGGTTTTTGTTATCTAAAATATATTTTCACACCGATATACTGTGTACATACGTACTTATGTATGTATATAAACACATATTTAGTCTATAATATATGCAAATTAAATATTTATACTAAAGCTCTGTTTTGTCAAGAGTCAGTTTTTACAACTAAATGTGTATGTATGCATGTATGTATATACACGTATACATACATTCATACTACGAAATTATCTCTACATAAAATTCGGATGTCAGAATAGGAAGTACATTTAATAGATATAGCAGGTGAACTGGATAGATACATCATGTAATCACAATTTTCGCTTTATAATTAAAGTTTATCAATATTTATTTTTAGAACAATATCATTAAATAGTATACGGGGAGCTGCCGTAGACTAGTAGATAGCGTAATATACTATTAGTCTAGGGGTTGCAGGTTCGATTCCTGCCTTGACCCTGGGCGTTTCTGCAGACAATCCAAAATGGCTTCGCGGTTTGTGTTTGTTCTTTAAAATTGCTTATGTTGTATTTTCATAATAGTACTTACTCAACACGAAAGAAAATCATGTTGGCTTGTACATATTTAAAAAAAGAATTAATCCCAATAATAATTCCTTTCTGGTAAACATGCAGTTTTACGGTGGTGGAACAGCAAATGTTTTTCTCCAGAAAATCATTCAGAATGTATAAAAACAGATTTATTTAGCATAAAAGAAATGGAATTGAAATCAAAAATGTTTTTATTGTATTCGGTCATTTGCAACGTATCGTGTAACTCCGGGGACTTGTATGCATTTAGCAAATCTCGACGAACAACTCTATGTTGTTTAGTTTATTCTCTTAATGTAATTATAATTCCAGCAGTACACATTTTATATCTTTATTTTTAAATTAAATGAATGAATGAATTGTACTTGTTCGGGAAGCACAGGACACTGCGACCGAAGATCTATTGTATTCCTTTGGCATCTAGACTTGTTTTCCTGAAGAATCTCAAGATTGCCAGTGGTTCTAGTGTTGGCAGTTCCCAATCCTACAATAGGTGCCTGCCCAATTGGGTATATCTTCTGTAGCATGAAGCTTCACAGTCCTTCAGAATATGCTCTGGAGTTTCGTTCTCGTAATCACAGAATCTGCACAATTTTTATTAAGTTTTAGTTATTTTTTTTTAGAATTACAATTATTCTTTCATTTTACTACATTCACAGTGAACTGATAAGGGCGAACAAAAATTCTACATGATCTTCGCGATATCAATTGTCACCTGAAGGGGAATGGAAATTTCAAGGGAATATAAACTTCACTTATTCACAATAGGGGTGATTATCTTTTTGTATTGTAATATACTGAAGGATTTATTCCAGGTAATATAGTAGTCGTTTCCAGTAAAGAATAAACAGTACGATACTTTTCTACACGATCGCACGATTCATTCACAGGAAAATTTTACATAAGTCTGACCGACTTCAAAAAATCGCTTCGAAATGGCGTTTTAGGTGCCACACTATTCAACGATAATGATGCACAAACATATCAAATGTTAATAATTGAATTAAAACTATAATTTTCTGAAAATTTTCATAAGATTTACTAAATTGCACGATTCGCCAAAAAAAATCTGTCACACAGTAGCATTTTAATCCACACTACCATACTTTTTTTTTTAAAAGAGAAGTAGCACACATGCCATATTTGGCAGAACGTACGATTATGTAGGATAGTGAATTACGGCCTTAAGTAATGTTTTTAAAGTCAGGCTGAAATATCAGCAATAAAAAGGACAACTAAGTGGTTAAAGTACACCACAGTATGTCAGAATATGTAATTAGCCAACGATAGTAAAGCTGCCATAAATTCTCTATCGGCTGCTTCTACAACATTCAAGCTGACTAGACATCCTTAAATAAGATGGCGAGACATTCCTGCTTGTAAGTGTTCTATGTGCCAGGTCTTACAAATCTTCATTCGATTCAATTTAAAACGAACCCGAGTTCACAAATTAATTAATTTTTTATCCTAATTTCGTATTCCGATTGATCTGCACGTTCGGCCAAAACATCATTGTCTAGATTAGCTGACCTAGTGCGCGATAGAGGTACACACAGAAAAAAATCATTGCAAAATTAACTAAAACAAGGTTTGTTAAAAATTTTGCTTCATAAGGGTTTCATGTTAATTTAAGATGATATTAAAGTAAAATAAAAGTTATAGTTATCCACTTTAAAACAACTAGAAATCATGTTGAATTGGCAATGTACGCCAATTGATCAAAGAGATTGTCATGTCAAAATAACGAAATCAATGTCGAATCAACTATTAAGTCATTTAGAATTAATGTTAGAGCCATGTTGAAATAACATGAAAAAATGTTAAAATTACAGGAAATACCATGTTAATTAATAATGGTTCGTATATTGAAATAACATTTACGCAATGTTGTTTAACAATGGGACAGGCAGTTAGTAAAAAGCAGTTAATAATTTTTTTAATTTTATTCATTTATAAACACGTAAGTTTTTTCAAAGTAATCCAATGTCATTTTTAATGTTTATAACAATGTTGATTTTACAAAAGTTAATCTTGTTTCAACTATATGCAATGTTAATTTTACGTGAAGAACTGTAATTATTAGTACAAAAACGGAATTTACACAATTAAACATTGATTAATATTATTTTAACTCTGTAAAAGGTAAAATTTAAAATGTACAATGTTATTTCAATGTGATTAATTTTAAATCAACATATTTTAATACTAAATTAACAATTTTAACTATTGATTTAACTTAATACAATGTTAAAAGTAAATTCAATTGGATTTTTTCCACATATTAACAATGGCTTGATATCAACATTTCTTCATTTTGATTTTACATTGGGTTTTTTTCTGTGTAGGCAAGAATGCTGCAAGTATTAGTATCTATTTTGGGAGAGCGTGATTATATTTGCTGATCTTCTACAATCATACCAGCATCAGATAGACCTTCAATCTGCGCAGGCGATTTCTGAAGACTTAAAGAGTTCCTGCTGTACTAGAAAACAATGATAACAAATTTTTTGACGGATGAAGTAAAAGTTTTATTCTATTTCTGTATACAGCGCTAGTAGGTTTACCTGATAAAATCACACAGCCTATTGTGTTTATATTTCACTTCGCTTGATTCTTTGAGCAATAATGGTTTGGTTGCAGAGGCCTTATTTGTAAAAAAGCCTGAAACTCAGTGCGAAATGTTTTTGATATTCACAGTGTAAAGTTCGCATACATCCAAAAATTTCGTGTTGTGGTGGTTGCACTTTCCATTCCTGCCTAATCCCCGGGTCTACAACTACAACTTTGTAGCTCTTCCACGATGTTTTAATTTTTTATTTTCAGCTACAATCTTATTAATTTTCCCTTGTTCGAGTAATCTTTTTCTTTTTCCTTTTATTTATCTCAAAAATTATCAGGAATACGGTTAATGTTAGTTTGCTGCGGCTTTGCTACAATTTTAAAATTATAAATTTTTTTTACAAAATGGTTGTAAAATAAGTTAAACCTCACTTTTTTACTCAATTTAAATTATGTATCAAAACAACTAAAGTCTACTAAACCAATTAGTTACAAACTTATGAAATTCTATGCCGTTTTTCATTATCCGCAATTCTTATCATTAAAATTAGACACTATAAAAATATTTATTATGTATGATCGATATTTGGAAGTAAAACAATAAACAAAATAATAAAAAGAAAAATATCCAAATATAATTTAGTATGTACGTATGTACATGTATTATTTATACTTTTTGTATTTATTTTAATAATGAACTATTAAGAAAAGTGCGTCAACAGCCTCAAATAATAACCACTACTAACTACCAACACCAATCTTGTTAACTTGGTTGATGATTCAGTGTCAAGTTTAAACCGTTTTCATTTTGTTGGTTATTTGAATTAGTGAAAAAAGTTAAAGGTTTAAATTGGGCTAAGAAATAAGTCGATTTCAACAAATATGTAGACCGACTACAAAAAATTTAAAAAATCTTGATAAAATGAGAAAAATAATGTTTGGGATTGGACCCAAAAAATCCCTTAAAGTGTTAATAATTTCATTTTAAATATTTTCTGTGTAATTTGGAATTAAATTTCTCTTTTTTCTAAAAAATGGTGTTTTATTTCAAATATGTATTTTCTACAAAATGGAAAATAAAAAAAATGTTGGCGTATAAATGGCTACTTTGATATTTTTGATAGGTGGACTCATGTCACTGTCAATTCGATAAAGTAAAGATATTATGTGTACATATATCAGTTTAAATAAAAAAACTTCGAACAAATTCTTTCACTCAACTAACAATTTATAAACAACCCAAACCACCGGCACTTAATAATAATATTATAAAAATACTTGTTCATAAAGTGACTGAGTATGACTAGCTTTTTCGCTGGCTCTCCAACTGTCTGTCTGACTGACTGACTGACTTACACATGAACATGGTTATTTGCAAATAAATTGTATGGAATTAACAAAAACCATGTAACCATAAAAAACAAAAATGCTACCACGAACAACGAGAATAATGTTTTTAATGTTGTACTTTTGTACGAATGCAAAAGAAATGAAAGACAAATTGTTGATAAATACGAACAAAAAAAAAAAAAAGAAATAAATAAAAAATAAATGAAAAATATAATAAAAATACGTTAAAAATTACTACACTACAAAAGTTGTTCAAAAACATTAGACGGTCATTAACGATCATTTTCATTTAAGGTTGATTTATTATTAGGGGTCCCATGCAAAAATTCAAATAATAGATCAATAATGGAACCAAAATATTATTACGACATCGATGGTATCTGATCAAATACGGAACATAAGTAATATTATTCTTGACTTATTCGTTTCGCATTCCGGTAGGTCGGCCAGTTCAAGCATGGTTGAATTACTTAACTAAACCACCCACTCCCTAAATACATTAATATTTCTTTCATTTTTTTATGCATATGTAATTGATTATATATATTTAGACCTTTATAAAAAAGTGATCTTTGCATAGAATTGTTTGTTACGCGTTGAAGTCTGAAATCTTGGCAGTTTCTTAGATGATACGGTTGAACCTCCGAGCCTTTGCCGGATTTTAAGCCACTTAAGACTATATAGCATATGGTCTATTGGTGTATAACGGTTACATTTTAATATACATCGCATTGCTTTGTTTTGAAGTTTTTGAAGTCTAATTATTTGTTGATCCGTGCAGCAGGTATAAATTATTGTTGATCCAAATTCAAAGTGTGGTTTAATTATTGTATTATATATATTTATTGCAGTTATTACTGATACTTTGTTTCTCAGTCATGTATGCCATTGTCAAGACTGCACTCATAGCTGTTTTTGATCATTTTTGTTTGATTTCAACAATCCATGTTCTACAATATCGAGAGCTTATAACGGCCTTATTCATAAATGATTATTAAAGTTAAAGTTGGTTAACGTTCATCGATTTATTGGTGCCCATAACAAACTTATGTATATTATGATGTTTAGTAAAAAGAAGAGCTCGATGTCTTATCATAGGACCACAGGTTATGTTAAAGGATATATTGGATCATGGGTTGATCCACCACTAGGGAGATATAGACTGTTTCAAAGAAACTAAGCGCTAATTCAAAAGTTTCTGATGCTCGGAACAATCACACTGCAGTTTACGGCACATTGTGGTTTCATATACCACGAGTTTTACTATAGAGATCACAGAGAGCAAACAGAGCAGACTCAGTGTTGCCACCAACGAATTGTTAAACTGCACATGCACCATGCCAAAATTACACATGAAATTAGGAATTACACATGCTTTCTTTTTTTGGAAAATAACGTGCTTTGATTTGTTTAGATTATTTGCGTGTTTTCGTAAAATGAAAACAAAATTGTGAGTGAGAATTTATATTGAAAACAAAAACAATTTTTCGTATTTTATTGTTGTTTTCAATATTAATTCTCACTCACAATTTTGTTTTCATTTTATAAAAACAGGCAGTAAATATTTGACCTTTCTGGTTTAATCCCAAATTTTCTTTTAAGATGAATATATTTTCAATATTTGGGGTTTCAAGGTCCTTTAATAAAAGATTATTTTTTACATATTATTCCGACGTTTCGTTGGTATTTTCCAACTTCTTCAGGGAATTTTTTTATTTTTGTAGATATATAATCTTTTTTAAACCACATCTACATCATTCTCCTTAAATATATCACAGTTTTGTTTTGTGTAAAAAGGACCAGCACAAACAAAAACTTAATAAATTTAAAGCAAAAAAAAATGCAAAACAAGTTCATAAATAAATTCAAATATCACAGTCAATCCTTATTTGTCGTCATCACAGTCGTCATCACAATAAAAAAAGTAGTACTCAAAAACGATAAAATTTTAAATTACACATGAGTTACACATGAAAATAAAAATTGCACATGATATGTATAATTACACATAAGTTGGCAACACTGCTCTGTATTGATGAGATTTCTAAGAATTTGCTCTGTAAATAAAAAGAGCTTCTGTACACTCATAGGAAACGTTTCATCACCGACTAGAACGCTACACTCAAAAGAAAAATCGAGCTTTGCATACTTAAATCAAGATAAAGCGGTGTCAGAAGTATTGTAAGGATTTTCATAAGCCACGTACAGAACGCTTGCCTCCAGAGTCGATTCTTCAATTCCTATATTCTTAATTTTAGCCATTATTAAGAAGCCAGGTATTGCTTTGGGTTCGATGCATGGTGGAGGTGCATTGAACTAGACTAAATGGCCCTTAAACCAATCCACGACCATCATGCATCCAATCCAAAATCTTCAGCATGTGCTTAAATTCAGCGCGTCCAAGGCCTACTTATAATTACTAGTGTATCCAGCGGTCCAAGGCTATTCGACCGCATTCTAGTAATTAAATATTAAGCATTTACATAAACTAGCGTATCGACTTAATCAAACGCATTCTAGAAATTCATATTAAACATTTACATAAGACTTAACCGATTTAAATAAGATTGTGCACATCTATGCAAAAATTCCATTAAAAATATATAATTTTTCCCAAAATCGTTTCAGTATTACGGCCGCAAAAGGGATCTAAAAAACGTGTTTGCCTATTAATAATATAGATTTAACTCCGGAACAGCCTTGATTTTATATTTTTATTTCATACTTACAATTTATTTTGTTACTTGTTTGTGTTTCTGTTTTAATTTAATTTATTTTTTTATTGATGTTTGCGCGAGTATCGAACCTACACATGAAATGGCTTTGCGAGTAGATGAGATAGGAGTACTTTGTTTAAGTATTCCAGCCTTATTTTGATATGATGAAGTAATCCTATTTTGTGCTATATTCAACTGCAATTCAGTGTTGATCGTACTTATATTTTTAAGCACGACTCGTATTTAAATGTAAAACGAGTTTTTTCTTTCTTTGTAATTGAATTCATTCGTAGCGAAAACTCTTGCAACATTTTACCTAAAAAAAAACCTTCGCACATATTACAAAATAAATTTTCACAAGTGACCATAGGCGGTATAACCCTATTAATCGCATGGACTAAATCCCAGCGTACCCACTGCACGCTTGGAGGCAATGTTGGCATCCCTAACACCAGGATCGAACACTATGGCCCAATCAGCCATTCGTCTTAAATAAACTCTGATTATCGAAACCATAACAAGAAAAATGAACGACTCTCTTTGCTTCGTGCAAAAGTGAAAGGAATAAATAGATATTGCTCATTTACTCAAACAACGTCATAACCCAAAAAACGGGATTTTTGATATAAGAATGCATAATTATTCTCCGTATCGTTCTTCATCTTGAGTAAAAAATTCATACAAATATTTTGTTTACACAGCTCTTAAGAGGGGAATATTTTTTTGCTTTTTCCAGTTGTGGTTATATTAAAAACTTTAAACTTGTTTTTTTAAGTGGGATTTTTTTTTTGCGTTATAACGTTGTTTTAGTAAATGACCGATATTTAGATCTTTGTAATTGAAAGTAATGAAAAATTTTCGAAAAAAATTTCTTTGTCAACTAAGATCTTTTAAACATAAAAATATTTTCTTTATGTTTTTCATACAATTACATAATTTTTAGGTGAACAAAATGAGTCGGTAATGGCTCAGTAAGCAGAGTGCATTTCATAAAATCTGAAAAATGTTGGTTCGTAACCCAGCTGAGGCAAACATATAATTTTATTTTTTGTCTAAAGACATGAATTTCTTCATCCATTTCGTATATTTTGCGAAAGACTTTCGTGGTGCGAAATAATGAAATATTTTGTAAAATGTACTAACATTTTTGTACATATCTTGCATGAATTTTTTTCAGTGCATAAAGAAAATTTTAAAATACAATGTCAAACATTTTTTATAGAACTTAAAATTGACACCTTATAAACATTCAAAACTGTACTTGTTCTTGCAATTTCAATGAATCAGTGTCCTACTTCACCACATAATTGTAGAGTTTTGTATACAATCTCAATCGCCCTGGGGTAGTACTACTATCAGTAGTCGCATTAAGTTACTGCTGTTATATTTTCAACATTGAAAAAAAACAGTTGTTAGCAGCTTAAATTGATAACAGCTCGAAAAGTAATAGAACATGAAAGACAAACAATTCCATTTAAACATGTTAACAACCTTAAAAGTCGGACCGAAGGGAACAATTCATACATTAGTGGATTTTTGGCTGATTGCTTGCTTTTGCTACCAAATGATAAATACGAGGGCAGTTTGATAGTTGCCCGACTTTTTATTATTTCCAAAGTAATAACCTTAAATCCAACACTGGTCCTGTTAAATTTTATCTATTACTAGATTACTGTCAATTTTGGACGATGCTGCGTGCGTTTATTAGTTTGCTTTTGACAGCCATTGAAAATACACAACCTCGTTAATTTTAGCGAAAATGGAAAAAAGTGAATTTTGTGTGCTGATTAAAAATAATTTTTTACTTAAAAAACCCGTCACAGAAACCAAAGAAAGGCTTAATAAATGCTACGGGGACTCTGCGCCATCAATTTCAAATGGTTAAAAAGTTGTTTACTGAGATTCGTTGTGATCGTGCCAGCAAAAATGATACCAAACGATCAGGTCGCTCAAATAGTCGATAAAAACCATGAAATGGTTTTGGACGATCGGGTGTAGGCATCTCAAGCGAGCGAGTACATCACATTTTGCAGGAATATTTGCATATGAAAAGTCATCCGCGCGATGAGTGCCGCCATATGACCCATTTCAAAGGAGTGTATGGCAAAACTCAAGCACAAACCGAAAGAGTTTTTGCACCGTTTTGTAATTGAGAACGAAACATGGAAACTTTCAGCATAGTTTCCAAATTTAACATCTTGTTTTCAAATTACAAAAAAAATGGTTGGGTGGTAAGTAATTTGGATCAAACAAAGAGTTTATCATCATTGAAACAAATTCCTATTTTGTGGGTGTGCTGAGAAATCCTATTATTTGGAGGAAATAAACAAAAAAAAAAAGAAAGACACTGAACAAAATGGAGCGATATTAAAGAAGATCATGTTGAGAAATAAAGCGCTTTTTTGCGGAAAAAATTCATTTTGTTCAGAAAGTCACAAAATTATCAAACTGCCTTCGTACATACGATACGAGTACCTTACAAATAATACTCATGTGAAATTCAAGTTTAGAGCAATAATTTTTTTTAACACTCATATGAATGAAAAATACTATGTCGTATGTGGTTTTTGGGTGTGAGTGAAAATGAAATATAACACAATATTGTTAAATCAAACAAGATTGAAATTAAAATACGAGTACATGGTGTTGAAATCAAATTTAAATCAAGGTATGTACATTTGTGTACATATTTAGCAATTTTTTTAGAAGATTAAATTCAATTATGTACAAGTTGAAGTTGAAACATCCAAGGATTTTTTTTGGAGGGTTTACTTTTTGTTAATTTTTTGAAATTGTGACCTTTTAGTCCCATACGCGTCCTCCACCAATTAACCAGCTTTTTTAAGCACTTCCCAAAGTAATAGGCCTCTGCTGCAGAGATGATTTCCTTACTTGACTCAAATCTTTTTCCTCCTGCCCATGTATGTATGTACATATTTAAATTTTACAACAGTAGCTGCGAGCCAACTATTTGAAACTCAACTCGTGTATGTTTTTTATCGAAACTGTAAAAGTATGCACGCGAGAATTCACGCTGATTATGTATGTCGACTGCGATAATTATATGTAATCTTTGCTATATGTATTATTAAAAATGAACCATTAGTACTCGAAGTTGTGGAATTGATCTACTTTAAAATTTATTCAAATGTTAACCAATAAATAATGTGCATATCTAAATATATGAAAATACCGGATGATGTAAATACGACTATCTTTTTATAAATTAAATAAAATGATCTGAATCTATCGGTATAATATGTGGCTTCATTAGAAATAACAAACATTCTCATTATTTATGCAACATGATTTACTGCGACTCGCAATACTTTATCCATCCTGTCAGTTCAATTTTCCAAGACTCTGTTGACCGTTTCTGGTTCTATGTCAAGAATGGCTCGAAGGACACTCGGTTTAAAAGTGTGGATCGCTTCTGGACTACTCGCATGGCATCTGGCTTTTGAGACACCACACCAGAAAAAATTCTAAGGTGACAAATCGCAGCTGCGAGACGTCCTGTTGACATCATCAAGACTTAGTGCGCTAAAAATCGATTGTATGATGAGCTGTGTGACATGGTCCACCATCGTGCTGAAAATTAAAGATTATTCAATTTTATTTCTTCCAGTTGACCGAAATGGCATTTCCTGCAATGTCCACCACTGCAAATTGTCGCTCTCCCCTGATGGGTAAATTTTGTATATTGGCTAGGGGCCGATAAGAAAATGCGTTTCGCCAGAAAAGATAATTTCTCGACCAAATTCGATGCCCGATTCTTTCTGCAAGGGCCAAACTGAGAAGCCGCAACCAAGTGTAATGATCGTTTACCTTCAAATACTGAGTAAATTGGACAAATAATCCGAGATCTTTGTGCAAGCAAAATTCTAAGTTATTGAGATCGGTTTGTGACCAGTTGACTTCCTTGGACTGATTTACAGACTTTCGGCCACAGTACTGTATTGCACATCTTTGTTTTTATGCACTTTCATTTCATATGTTTTGATAAAGTTGGATTGAAAGAGACTCTCTGAGAAAGTATAAAACATTAAAGTATAAATGAGATAGAAATATTGCCTAATTAAACAAGACCGGTTTTATAGATGTGTACATTTATAGTGACAAGTAGATTCGTAAATGCAGTCACTGCGCATTTGGCATACAATTTACAAACAATTGACAGCGCTTTTGCAATTGTCTGCAACTGCGGTAACATTTTATTTACTGTTGCAATAGTTTGCAGACAGGTACTGCATGAATCCAGTCTATGTATTACGTTATTTTGTTATCCTGGAATTCAACCATATGCATACTTACAGTCAGAATTGTGTTCACAAGACATATCTAACGAAAAGTGTATTTGTGACTTGTGAATTGGACAATAAAAATCAGTAGCGAAAGATTTGAAACGCACAATGTAAGTTTATCACTAAATTTAAGAATTTGGTGTCATTGAGTCATTAAAAGGAACTTATGAAATGCCAAAAGCTGATCATAATGAACATAGCGCGGAGCTCAGTTATAACGAACTCCTCGAGACCTGAAAAATTAAGTTCTTTATAACTGGAGTACATAGTTTTTCTTCCAAGAAATTAAAATAAGCTACATATATTAAAATAATGCTTATTTATTTTGTATTATTTATATTTTTAATTGTTCAATTCACAAGCTCAGTCGTATGGCTTACTGGTTTAAAAGATACGATATTTGTTTACGGGCTTGTGAACAGACAAATTTGCTGTATCGTAATTTTTTCGTATTTTAATGACAACTCAAATGCAGTCTGCGAAAGTAGTAAGTTTGACAACAATTTTTAATTATTATTCATCGTATAATTTTTGCAAAAAATATAAATAAAAAATAAACATAAATGATGTCGTCGGAGATAATATCACTAGCTATCGCAAAACTTACCAATTACAAAATCGAGATAATTAAAATATAAACACATTCACGACAGCAGGCTACACGGGTGCGTGGCTACAAATTTCTCTGGTTTTTAAAAAAATTTGCAACTTTTTGCCAAATTTTGGTGTTACTTTTCTATTTTTTATTGTTTCATCGACTTTTAAATGATATTAAACATTTTAATCTTCCGAATAATTGGAAGTTATTGCGAATTTTCGCCGTTTTGTATTTTTTTGCGAGTTTTCCACATCCCTTGCATTTGTAGCTCGTTTTAGAAGATTTTACGACTTCTTCTAAATTTTGCAACTTTTGGCGGAATATCGCGCTACAAATATAAATTTTTTATACCTGTCCTCAATACAACCATTTATAAAACATATAAAACTCAAACGTTAATACGAGCTTGTGAATTGAACAATTGTGTTATAATTCCTATTAAAAATAACTTTTGTTATTTTCTTTCTAATTTCTTTGTCAAATAATGTTGAAGAGTTTTTTTAATAGTTTAAAAATTTGATGATGCAAATTTGCGATTTGATTTAATTTATTATCATTTTTATTCTGTGTACTTAAAAAAGAGTGCGTTGTTATCGAAAATTCGCTATAATCGTGAAGTTTGTTATAAACTTAGTAATTTGTTTGAAATATTAAGGCGAAACTGTTGGGATGGGAGAAATTGTTCGTTATCAACGATAAATACTTATAACCAGTGTACGTTGTAAATGTACACTGCACATCGTTTCGAAGCATTTTTAACCTTGAATTCTTATTTTTTGCCCGACTGAAGTTGAAGCTCAGTAAAATTGTACAAAAATATGAAAATTAAAATCCAAAAAGTTATTATTGTGTTACATTTTATTTTCGCGCTACCTTATTTATTTATGTTATTATTTTACTAAAGCCCAACAACCTCTACAGACTTCTCTTTATTAAAGCCACTCTTATGGTTTACTTTTAAAGTAGTAGATAGAAGACTTAATTCAACGTAACGCAGCAGAAAAATTATAAATATTCACAGAAAGAACACTAACGCAGTTATGTGTATATTACTAATTGTGTGGTAAGAAGCAAAAGAAATAAAAATAATAAAAAAACAAAACTTGTCTACATTTCTCCAATCACACTTGGAATAAAAATAAATAAATAAAAAAAAGAATATGTATATTTTTTAGTATTCAAAGAAGAAAATATGTACAAAAAAGTAATGAGTTTCTTTTGCAAGGGTTTGCGTTTAGGGCTCGATTTTATAAAATGAAACGTTTCTATTTTAAACGTTTGAAATTTTAAACAAAATTTGTTGGTATTTTTCATATACATTTGAGGCATTTGATAGATCTGCTTCATAAAATCGACCGTAGGACAACTGGGGCCATAAAAAACCAAAAAATAGGACATAACGAAAAAGAAGTTTTGTAGTTATATCTTATTAACTCTTAGGCCGAGTTTTCTAATTTTGTAACAGAAAAATTATAGGAAAAATTCCAGAATGGTCCAAAATTTAGATCTTTATGTTTTGTGAGGCCTTCGTGTTTATTACATTACAAATAGCTGACAGAATTAGTTGTACATAGTTCTACGCCCCACATTTAAAATATTCAACTTGAAATATGAGCAAGTCCCAGAAACAGTCCACCAACCAATATCTTTTGAAATTTTTCTAACTTATTTTTTATATTTTTTGTAAGGAATATTAGATTCGGTGATCCATTAATGCACAAATTATTACCAAATCCTACCCTACCTCAGATCTTCTAATTTCATACCAGAAAATTAATCATTTAAAGGTATTCATATCATCACTTTAGTGTTAGTGAAGAATGCCCGATCGAAAGCCATATTTTTATACATTGAATTCACTTCAATTTTAGTTACAATATATAGTTCCTAAAAGAATGATGAATATTCGTTCGTTTTTTGTCAGAAGACATGAACCCTTTGCGACGCACCCTATGTGACTCACGTTACACTTTTTCTATTATATTTCTATTCTGAAATTTCATACCTAATGTCAATGTTTCGAAAATAGTAAGCACAACATTTTTTTTGCTAAAATTGAAATGTATGGCTTTCGATCGGGCCTTCTTCATTAACACTAAAGTAATGATATGAATACCTAGAAATTGTTAATTTCTGGTATGAAATTAGAAGATCTGAGGCAGAGTAGGATTTGGTAATAATTTCTGCATTAATGATCGTCGAAATACATCTATTTTATTTATAAAATTATATATCTAGTCTAAAATTCCTTAAAAAAAATAAAAAATAAGTTGGATCACTTTCAAAAAATTTTGTTTGGTGGACTGTTTCTGGGGCGTATCCGTATATCAAAATTTCAGAAAAGTATATTTCTCAGTCAAACATAATTGTCCTCTCTTATTGCAGAATTTTCTAAATGTATATTATTAGATTTTGCTATTTGCATTAAGAAATTTTAATGTATAAATACTTATAGGTTGTGATTTTTTCGTGAGCGTGAGTTTTCGTGATTGTGACTAACTTTTTTCCACTCATGTGAACGTGAGCCAAAAATATTAGGTCGTGCGTGAGCGTACATAAGTAAAAATTTTTTCTCGTGAGCGTGAGTGAAAAGTCAATCACGATCCCATCTCTAGTTTGTATATATCACTTACCCGACACCGCACCATTCTTGCCGAAATTTGAATATTTATTTTGGCTACATTCGCCTAAGATGACTTACTTACTGGTTGTTTTTAGAAAATGAAAGCAAATTAAAAAAAAAAAATTTAGAGTAAATTTTTATTCACAAATCTTACAAGTTTACAATGTTATGAGATGTTACTTAAACGTACTACAACAATTAAATCTAATAATTGAATAAGGAAACTATTAATAATACTGTCTTGAGGAAAATTTGTATAAAAAAACCTCTTACAAACTTAAAAAATTTTATAATAAAATTTGGTAAAACAATCACTATCAAGATTCTTTATAGCAAAAGAATCTCAGTGACTGTTAGCAAATTTCTTATTGTTTCAAAATTAGACAATCTGCATTTTTCATTAAATGACTGGGTCAGATCACTAGAAAACTCGTTTATCTTTTTGTATTTAAATCTAGTGTGTAGTAAGTCCGTTGGAATTCTAGGGAAAAGATTATGAATTATTTTGAAATTTTTGTTTTGAATAACTTGATTTTTTTTGTATGTGTCGTAGCAGTTTTGTGACGGAAAACAAAAATTAAATTTTCATAATTGTGTGTTTCATTCAATACTTAATTTTCACTATTAGTAATTTTGTTTTCATTTTCTCAAAACACGAAGTTAAGGGACCCCGACATATAAATCCGTTCGTAATTGGGCCTGTTTTTCACATCACACAAGTCTTTCTATTGTGTTTCGGGTTTTGACGGCATTTTAACAACAAAATTTTTAGATTTTCCAATTAAATCTGACAATTTATAGAACTTATTCTGTTCCCGAAGCCTCTCAACATGTCTCCGGCTCTTCCATCGGATGTAGTCGACCCATCTGTAATGATGATGTTAATATTAGATTACTATTGTATTATAATTGGATAACAAACATAGAAATGTTTAGTGCAAAATTACGAGTATTTAGCATTATATAAAGCTAAGGTGTCTTTGGCCGACACAATACTATACTCCTTTAAATATTAAACAAATGATTGCGAAATCTTATCTTCTGCTTTTCGCAAATTGCGATTCTGTTAGCAAAAGGAAGCTGAACGTTTTATATAATAATATTGTAAGACATGTGTATGGCCTGAGAAAATATGATCATGTGTCACATGTCTCCTCAAAACTATACGGCGTTTCATTTAACAATCTTTTAAATATTCGTGTACTCTTACTATTGCATACAATTATTTACTCGGAGATTCTACGATATTTTAGTGATAAAATTAGGTTTGCCAGATCACTTAGAGGGAAGATCAGAGGGGCAGATCACCGCTTTTATACATGCGTCACGCCTTTGGAATTGTCTTCCTCAAGCTCAGCAACTTAATAGCAACGCAAGTAGTTTTAAGAATTTCTTATTTAATTATTTTGCACCATAGTAAATCATCACTTTTACAATGTTAATAATTTATAGTATAATTTAATTTTATCTATACAAATGTATGATCTTCTCATGATCTAATGTAATTTGCTTTCTTGTACTTTAAATATAAAATTAAATCTTTTTGTACAGGAATTGAATATATAATAAATAAATAAAATAAAATTAATAGTGTGGTTAATTATTCTTGTTTTTATTTAGGTTAGGTTAACAGGTTTCCAGTGTAGAAATAAGAAAGAGTACCAGCCCACCTGGGTCCAAAGTAATTATGATCCCTTTGTGTTTACCCGAGGAAAGAGGAAAAAATGATAATGAAAGAAATTGAGTAAAGTATTGAAAATGGTGTAGAGGAGAGCATAGTATGGAAGTCAGTGAAGATGTAGAAGTGTGATGGCTAGAAGTAAATGGGAAAAGGAGAGATATAGATTCCGTGTAGGAGGGATCGCGTAGTATACGACCGGGGGGAGGAGTCAGCGAGAGAACCAACCGCTGCTCCCAATGAAGGAACTGATGTTTCTGAGACTCGAGCCCGACAGATCCGAAAGGCTTAGGAAACGAAGGCGTTTGTGCTCCAGTGCAGGGCAGAGGCAGAGTAGGTGAGTTATGCTCTCTTCCTCCTCCTCGTCCTGACAGCTGAAGCAATAATCGTTGTGAGGGATACCCATCCTTTTAGCATAGGTTCCGAAGGTGCAGTGCCCTGTGAGTGTGGCCACAAGGAACCGCAGTTGTTTTCTTGAAAGTGTTTTTTATTTCTTCGAATAAAATTTCATGATATTTTTTTGTTCGAATAAACGAATAATTTTGAAATTTTGTTCAAATAATTCGAACGAACAAAAAATAAAAAAAATTTTCGGTTAAAACAGCATTAAAGAGCATATCAAGTTTGTTTGTTCTTTTCTTTGATTTTTCTAAATAGTTCTGATCATCAGCAATTCTGTTACAATTTCTTACTTTAATTTATACACTTTTTTAGATCAGTTAATAATACGTTATCAGTTACCTCAGAGATGTCATCTTATTCTTCATCGTAGTTGAGGTCATTCGCAATACATATTTTTATCACAAAATAATCGTGAAAACAAAGTATTCGCGTACTTCTTTGTTTAGCTTCTTGTGGCATATTGTAAAAAGCTAATATTGGATGGTAAATTCATATAATTCAGGAGTAATATTAAAGTATTTAATGATTTTATACGTCATTCATTAATTATTCGAATATTCTGTTATTCAAAAAAAATTTTTTTCGAATAATTCTTTATTCTAAATTGAAATTTAATAATTGCTAATTGTGTAGCCGATATTTGCTGCTAGCCCTGATCATAACAAATGTGAAAACCCCTAAGACCTGATTTCCCTTCTTCAAATTGCTTAACCATTAACATTTTCATTTGACTATGCCAAGAGTAAACTAAGTTTACAATGTTAATAGCTTTACGAACGTATAACGTTTGATGAGCCCCAGAGAAGAAGCTAAGAAAAGCGAGAAAACGTATAAAGAAGAAATACAGCACTGCTAAATAATTATAAAGTGTTAATTTCATTATAACCTTTACAACAATAGTAAAATCTTATAGAATTTGCAAAGGGGTTCTAAGAAACATAAATGTGTTTTAAATTGTATTACGAGTACATTAACATATTTTTTTTTCATTTGAAATAGGGATTTTTTTTTAGATATTTTTATAAATTAGTGTTTCAAAAAACTATTGGTCAAATCTACTATAAACGTTTTCGAAATAAAACGGGTGCGGTCAGAGTATTTGAATATTATTTTAGTTTTATAAAATCTTCCCACTTTAAAAAAGTTAAGTACGTTAAATTTCAATGTCAACAAAAGCAAACAAATTATTACAATTTGCATTCGTAACTAAATAATGTTCAAATGAGTGAATGTTATAATAAATACAAAACGTATTTTCATTTATAGTAGACAAAAAAAGGTACATATTTGTACATTTTTTTCAGACAAGTACGACATTTCATATAATTTTTTATTGTTAAGAATAAAAGTAAACTTGTTTATATGGTGTAATTGTTATTTTATTTGTTGTGCTTTTTGTTGTACAAAAAGGGAGTCAACAGCGTTAAAATAAAGAGTAGCTAACACATATTATATCAATAGGGATTGCTCTACGATTCCAGGAATTCAAGTGGAAAATTTGAGGGAATATTTGTAGCGATTGGTAAAATAGGGAAAAATGGGTTATCCGTGTTTTTCAAACTAACCAAGTTTATTTATGTTAATGAGTATGAAAAAGTACCATTATCTTCCCACCAACATGAAACTTATCATGTGGTATGGCCTACTCATTTATTTAACACTTTATATGAAAAAGACCTTACAATGAACAGAGGAGTTTTTGTGCCAAAAAGTTGGCCAAAAAGGCAAACATTAATTTAAAGAAATCTTAAAAACTAAGTACGAAGATCGATAAACAACAAAATTTTATATCATATTGTAAATTTTTAAGACTATTTTACGATTTGTAGATCTGAGACACTGCTAAAGTCAGGACAGTGAAGAAAATTAAATGTTTTTTCGGTTTCAAGATGTTTATATGATAATTTTGTTATGGCTAAACGGGAATAAAGGTATTACATTGATATTTTTTTTCGCTGAAAGATTTGTTCAAAAGCTTTTTTTGATATTTAAAAAAAGAAGTTATCTTGAATATTAATGTTGAAACAATTCGTTTAAAAATTAAAAAAAAATTATTTATATACTTAAAAAAAAATTAAAATAAAAAGGTTTTTAAAAGTGGAGGTGGCAAATGTATAAATTATGTTTTATACCATAATAAAATTTAGAACCTCTAATTCTAGACCCAAAAAAAGTCTGCGCGAGTTTGCGCCATTATTTTTAACGTTTTTTTTTATTTTTTTAATTTTTCCAATTTAATTATTTTTTGCTCATCAGGCACGTTTTCAAATTACTTTTTTGAGATCATAATCAGTTTTGTCTGTTGAATTATTGATTTTAAATGTTATTCACGTCACTTTTAACAGTTCACAATTCGATTACCTGCCTATAAATATAAATATGCAAACTGCTTTATTATCGATAATAATTATGAGGCAACGTCCCACACCGCAATAAAACAGTTTTTATTTACCTGCGCTCGCTAGAACATTATTTGTTAGAAAAATATTTGTGCACACCCAACTAAAGTAATTTTTAAAAGCATTAATCACAGAAATTTAATTAAAATAAAGTAAATATATGTACCTACATAAAAAATACATGGGTCACCCAGGTCAAAGACTAAAGTACACTAACCAACAATTAAAAACAGCCAAAATTCTGCCACTAGATTTTTTTATATCAAATTACACCTAAAACTATCAAAAAAAACTCATTAATTCAATGCAAAAACACGTTTAATAATTTTGGCCAGCTTTTTGGCTCAAATATTCCCCTGTGCAATGTACAAACTATTTTCGGCAACATCGCAAATGTTTATCTTCGAGAAAGCATCGAGAGTTGCTCGCTGTAGCGAACGTTTCGTTTTTTTTTACAAATATGAGAACATTTGTCGAGCAGTTTTGCTTCGAAATTTATTTTAGCTTTAGCGAACATTCGTTTATTCACAAGAAGAAAGCTAACTGAACTCTACAATTTGTTTGTACATCGAGGGAACTACATTATCCACTATTTTAAAATAGTCACGAAGACGAGTACTTTCAAAACAATTTGACACAAATTTCCCGCAGATTTCAAATGAAATCTCTATTCTTGAAACGTCTACCCATTGTGATTTTTTTTGGTATACATCAGGATGCAAAAGTTGGTACAATCGTACTTTTTTTAGCACTATTTGAAAGTAAAAAGTACAATAGCACCCCCATGCCTAATTTAGCACTATTTCATAATTTTCATAGTTTTATTTCATTACACGAAAGTATATTGAAATAACGTTAACCGTTCGTTGTAAATTATTCTATATCCAAGGTGTAATTACATAGATGATGGCGATTCTACAACAGATACAGCATTTGCAATAACAACTGACATCTCAACCCCTATGTTAACATATAAAAGTTTTGACATACGAGCATCTAATTTGTGGAAAAAAGTAGAACACCTGTTTTAATACGCCTTGTTTTGGACGAAGGTATCAGATATGAAAAATTAAGTAAATGAACCGAAGTTTACTGATATTTCAAGAACTGTTACAGGAATATTATCCATCCCACATTCTTCTCCAATTGTGGAAAGATTTAATTTCATTTCAAAATTTAATAAAAACAAACGAGAGGAACAAGTTATTTGTTTCGACTGACTCTATCTAATCCAAACCAAGCATTCGCTGAAGTCATCTAATTACAATTGACTGAGAGTTTGTTAGCAAGAAGTACATATGTATGTACCTATTTATATCATAAAGTATAATTTTATATTAAGATCTCAACAACTGAGAGTCTTTTGTGTACCTTTTGGAATTAAGCATTAAATTTAATTGTTAACTTTGTCTACATAATATATACGTACAAATGAATTTCAGTGATATACATATTTACAAATTAATTTTTATGTACATACGTTTTTAGTTAATTGTTAATAAAAAATATTTCAAAAATAAAAAGTACAATCGGACTGAAAAAAGTACACTTCTTCTTAAAACTTAGTACAATTTGATAATTTCGTTTTGCATCCCTGGTATACATTAAATAAAATCGCCCCTATCGTGAATATTTTTCCCTTTTCCCTGATATTCCAGTTGTGAATAATTCCCCCAAAATTCGTTCGCGCAAAAAATTCTTTTATCATGAATAATATTTTTAACTCGTTTTTGTTTGCTTTTGTGTTTGCTGGCGAACTCAACAAATTTGAAGTTTTCCCCTTCAATTAAATTTGTAAATAAAATTTACTGCGCCTGGAATATTTAAAAACACAACTCTATTTACATTTAAAAATATTTAATTTATAAACAAAAACGTACATTTCTCTATTATTAATTTGTTTGTTTAAGGATTAAAAATCTTCTTCACTCTTTTACATTCACTGAGAACTAATAGATAGCAGAAAATGTCACTTTTTATTCACGATAGAGTTGATTATATAAGCGCTTTAATTCGCCAAAACATATCGAGCTGACATATTTGCAAAAATTTCAAAGGCTAAAATTTTTTATAATTTTCCTTTTTTTTAATATTTCTTTAATGTTGATAACATGTTTGATTTTTCTTTCTTTCAGATAATGTTGACCATGAAGATGCCAAATCTCTATTTGAAACGAATTTCAGTCATGTTTATTTTATACTCTACGACACATTCATACAAGCGGAGGCAAATTTGAAACAAAAAGGTAAGATTTCAAACAAATACATATTTTTTTAAAGCTAGGAAAAACTTAACTTGTTTTAGAACGCTTACGCCGGGATACTACTTGTTCGTCTCCCGATTTTTCTTTTCAATTATTACTTTCGAATAAAATAGTAAGTTCTATGGTTTCTAAGCCGCAGACTTCATGAAATAAATAAAAAATTATATGGAGTTAGCACTACCTGTTAAATATCGACTATACGACTATAGTTTTTTGGTGATGCACACACTCCGGCAACTATGCTATCTTCATAATTGGCCAACAGAACAACGATATTTTAACTCAAACCACTGATCCATGTGCGTACTGGGTGAATCGAAATAAAACTCCGGTTGCTTTTGATATTAAATATTATGGGCTGTTTATTCGCAATCGAAAGTGGTTTAATCGACCATTTAGAAGATTATTTTTAAAGATATTAGACAGGATCTGTACAACAAAATACATACAAAATCGTAAAATTATTGTTTAATTTTTTCAAATGGAATTTGGAAGATTAAACAGCGTACCCATCTCACGCTGTTTATTTTTACAAGGAATTTAAAATAGAACGGAACTTAGCGAAGTGTAATTTTTTCGTTGACTGGGTCATAGAAAAATTTAATGGCGTTTTCTTTTCTGCCAACCTTGTAATAATACATTTTTTTAATTCACTAAAACAAAACACAAATTTATAGGAAAGTGGAACGCCCTGTTTTAACAGCTGTCAGCAAAGTTTTTTTTCTATAAAACATAAGAAATAATTAACATATCTCCTCATCATTTAAGTTTAATGATGAAGAAGTACAGATATTTGGTTATAAATAAAATGTTTGTAATATTTTAGCTGCAGTGAATGATTCTATACCAATGACAGATCCAGAATAATGGTCAGTATTTACTGATCTTGTCCTAAAAATAAATATTTTTAAACTATTCTTATATATTTTTTCGAATTTCTGTTTTTTAAATGAATCTAATTTATCTCGAAAATTCTATTAATAAACCGATATTTCGCCACATCTTTGTGTGGCTTCTTCAGGGAAATATAAAATTTGTTTACAATAATCAAAAACAAAAAATACAAAAAGTTTTCAAAAAAGCCATTCTTGGAGGTTTTTTATAATCACTACGCCAAATGAGTTGCAAACATCTATTTATACAAAAGCTGTCGGATGCGTAAAACTTAAACTTACAGCCAGGCCAACAATGTGGAAGTTATCGTTCTCTTTCATTTTAAATGACAAACAGCTGATTTGCGACCCACTAACATTCTTAGTCGAAAGAAAATAAACGCGAACACGTAAGCATCTCAATATAAAATTGCTACCACTATCTCATTTTTCTGGTGTTTGTAAGACCACAAATGTCAAAATTAGTCACTTGTTTGTTTGTTGTCGTTTGGCCAACAAAGCAAAATTTTTTAATAAATAAAAAATACAAATTAAAAATAAAAATTCGAGATATTTGCTCCAGCTGCTCAATTTCCTCCAAGAAATGAACTGCAACCGTCAGATCCATTAAAAACTTTTCACAAACTATAAAACTATGTAATTATTTAATTTATTATTCGAGGTAGGCCTCGATTCTTTTTTCGAAGAATTTCAACAAACAAAACTTTTTTAAATTCTATAGAACTATGTATTTTTACTACTTTCTGTTTTGTTTACTTTTTAATTGTCAAGTTCAAGAACACATAGTTACATTTTTCATGGCACGTTTTACACATTTAAGAGATTTTTCTTATATATTAACGACGAATAAGTAGAATTTTTGATATGGCAACATAGCAACTTTTTGTGTTGCGTTAGAAACGTAAAGCCAAGCGAACTATAAGTCGAACGTTAGTGGGCCGCTTTTTCAAGCGAAAATGAGTGACTGCTTTTCTGGAGCCTAAGTTTGCGTTCGCAATCGTGGGCGTGGCTGTTAAGCTTTTCGATACATCGAATAAAAAAACATCGATGTATCGATTAACATCGTATGATACGATACATCAGCATTTATGCGATGTATCGAAACGAAACCATCGATGTTTCCGATGCATCGATTAACATCGAGCAGCTCTACTACAAAGCCACATCCTTGTAAGAAAAATGCCGTACTATACGACAAGCTTTTTATTAGTACTTGTTAGGGTAATATACAATAAAATATTGACTTACATTGTTAAAGAAAAAGCCTTGTTTATTACATCTAAATAAACTTTTAAGGATTGAAAATATTCTTGCAAGTAACACCACATCGGTAGAAGTATACATCACCTAATCGATGATACAAGCAATATTAAGAAGCAATCATTGGTGATTGCTACGCTTATTTTCTCCCCTAAGATTTAACATAAAAGTGTCACAAGCTGTCCAAGCGGTGTGAAAGAAAACCACTTGCTTAGAAAGAAAACCACGAAATCAGTAGGTGTCATTTATATTGCACTCACATCGAAAGCAGAATTGTAAGCGAGCTTGATGATGTGCCAATTCGAATTGGCTGAAAATATATCTTAAAACTGAAATATGCAAAAATATGCATCAGTGCAAAAATTCACACAAATTTCTGAAACGGATAAATATGTGTTGGCCGCCTCCACAGCTTGGGGAAGAAAAAGCAATTGGCAATTGCCACATATCGTCATATAAAATGCAAAATACCGTAACACCACTTTCATAAGTTTACAGGAGAAACAAAAAACTGTAGAATATGGAAACTGTTTTAGATATTGAAATCATATTTTGACGGCGCTTTCTAGCGAATTTTGAGCAATATTTTTTATGTAAATAGTTGACAACACCGATAATGATACGTTTTTTTGTATAATAAAATCATTCACTTGATGATACGTTATTTTGCATATGGGTCATAACTTTTTTGTTTTTGTTAACAGAAAGATTTTGCACACATGTGTAATATGATGTAGTAAATCGTAATAAAAACCAGACAGTCTACTGTGTAATTAAATACAGGGTGGCGCAAAATTAATCATCCTTCCTTCACAATATCCGTTGTGGCTCCTGCTATGTCTGCGGTTGCATCGTCTTGTTGAAAGCACATGTTCACCAAACTTCGAAGATAAAGTTGTTTATCATGGCAACGTCTGGTTTATGATTCTTCGTTCTCAGCGATATCGGCAGCCACAGCCACGATATTCTGGACAGGCCGACCAGTCCAGTAAGGTCTTCTGTGGTTGCAGCTAAGCGACGGAATGTTTTCCCATTTGGCGTTAGACGATTATCAAAATCGAAAATAAAAAAACTACCCAATTATTTCACGCTCTTCCTGCCTGTTCGTATACTGCAGCTGTGTAGTTCACAAATGACAAATATGATTAACATACAACGCTATTTGCAAAAAATTTTAACATCTTACGATAGGGTGAATATTTTTGCGCCATCCTGTGAATCTAAAGTACTTTCCATTATACGCTTTCTAAAACAAGTTCAAACATTTTCCTGGAAGGATTTATATTTTTGGTATTACAAAATTTAATAAATTACTCAATTCACAAACTATTGTAGAAGTTCTAAGTTGTACAAATGCTGTTGGTAATTTCTATACATTGAAATTTCGTTTAAAAACATGTTTAAATAGAAATTAACAACAACAACTTACAACTCCTACAATATGTTGTATAGACTGGGCAAATGTTTTTGGTTAACAAATTGTTTTCTTTTTTTATATTTTCAAATCAAAATCAATTTGTTGTTATTTGGTGTGTTATGTACCTCAATGTATGTGTGTTTTGTAATCCACTCCTTGTGAAATCCAAATAATATAAAAATAAAAATATCCTAATATTTTTGTGTTTAATTAATAAAATTTCTTTGTGCAAATCCAAAATCAAATAATAAAATGCACTTACTGCTACTACTACTTTCTCTGTACTACAAATATTTTTTTGAAATTATGGCAGAACTTCCGTTTCATATTGGTAAGTTTAATTCAATTTTATGGTTGCTACAACCACAATAAAAAAAACGTTAAAACCTACAAAATTTTAACAAAACATCAAAATTTTTATTAAATGCCATTTACATCGTTTATTCGCTTAATTGTTTTGTTTTCATCACGCCAAAAAAGAAGATCATTGAATGCCATAGACTTTTTTCCTTTCTCCTGATTCAAAATTTTGCATGCTTTTTTAAGTTTAATTTATGACAGAAACCAAAATTTCAGCTCTGATTTAAAATTTTTTTTCACAACACATTTCTTCCTTTTACAGCCTTCATCATGTCCTTAAATTTTGCTTTCATGTATTTTTTTTGTTCTTATTTATTTTAAAACATTTAATATTGTTGTTCGCTTTAAAATCTTTAGTTTTATGTTCATCATTATTTAAAATTTCCTTAATTGCTTGTCGATTTAATTAAAAAAAATTATATTTTCCATTTAGTTCACAAAGCCCATCGTGAAGAATTGGATGGCTCACTATGGTTGCTGGAAAAAATTCTATGCTTACTGCCAGAGTTGCTGGCTCGACGCTGGCAGTGTCATTCACTCAGTCGTATTATGGGAAAACTTTTACATTTGGGAAATTCGCCAAAACTAAGAAAGGAGGGAGTGCGGTAAGTGATTTATATGTTTTTGTTATTAAGTTACTTAAAATGTTGTACGCGTAACGCTGGAAACATACGAGGGCGGATCAATAAGTCCGTGTAAAACTGTGTGAAACATTTTTTTTTTTTGCAAAACAAAAATTAATTTTTCAACAAAATCTCCTTTTAACTCAATACAACGTTTCTCCAGTATCCCATTTAGCAGTAGATACGATGCTAAAATTACGTTAAATACACATCGAATTGGTGATCATCCACCTTATAGTCCAGATTTAGCTCCTAGTGACTTTTTCCTGTTTCCAAATTTGAAAAATGGCTCGCAGGAAGAAGACTCATATCAAACGAAGAAGTGATTACCGAAAGGAACGCGTATTTTGAGGGGTTCCCAAAATCGTATTATTCAGATGGTATAAAAAAGTTGGAATATCGTCTTAAGAAGTGTATTGAGCTAAAAGGAGACTATGTTTTAAAAAAAAAAAAAAATTTCCTACTTAGGTAGCTTCAATATCATTCCGCCTTCGTATGTATCAGATAAACTCATTTTAATTATTTAATTTAATTTTTTACATAAAATAATATGTATAGTTTTATACTAATTAAAAATTTTTCAACGAGGCCCTTGTTTGTACATAATACTTTTGCCCCTTTTCTTTACAAATGTCAGATATACTGATTTTTTATAGCTCACTTATTTTATCATTATATACTGAACAACTGAACCATTGAACTAACTGAACTAAAAGAGTGTCCTAGTTAAGTAAAGTGAGCTGAGCTGAAAAAAGCGCTCACTCAAAAGATCTGAAAAGCACAACTCTAATAATAAAATAGTTCTCAGGCTTTTGAAATACTTTTGTATTTGTATGTAAATTTTAAATAATTAAAATTTATCTCTATTAATTTGAAGTTATTTATTATTATTTTACTTTAATTTCAGTTATTTCCTTCTGTGGTATCAAGCACTGGGTGAAAATGCGCCCGCATATGTTCACAACATGTATGCCGACTTAATTCCAGGCCTGATAGTTCCTCAAAAGGGGATACAAGGTCCCGACGTGGAATTCAATACCGCAGATTTTCTTAATCATCCCAATATGAAAGTGGAAGGTAGTACAACATCGGTATTTCACGATAGCTACTCACATCCCGTACAAAGTTCCGAGTTAATAGCTCTGTTGCCACCCTCCTCTAGCGAAAAGTCACAACCTCCAGATCCCCGTGATGGCTTAGAAATTTTACTTAATAGTATGGTACAGACGGCTGCTTGCTTAAAGTGGCGCGATAATCATGCACAAAAAGATCACAAGGCATTTGCATTTTTGCTTCAACGTTTCCAAGAAGTTTTTCTATCAGTATTTTGTCCCAATTTTGATTTTAGTATGTCTGTTTATGATCCTCGCTTGGAGTTGCCTACAATGAGATCGATTCATAAAAAGGATGAGGTAATGGCATCCTGTGTGGTTGTTCTAATAAACTGGCTATCACGTTTTACCCACGAACGTTTGTTGCAACATCGCTTAGACAATGTTCATATTGCCGAAGCAGCAGATCACATGCGTCTTCATGCCTACCAGCAAGCCTTGATTGTCAGAGATGTTTTATACTCTACCCGGGAGAATGTGAATTTTATACACGAAGTGTATCGCCAGGCATTTTTATTGAATTTTACTACAAAAGCACAAATTGATGCTATACGTTGTTCTATAGCGGTATATCGCGACTGGATGACGGGTAATACTCCACCACCATTTCTGTTGGAGCCGGAAGAAAACATGGCTACTGTCACGCAACAACAGCAAAATAATGCCAATGCTGGAGGCACACCGAAATCGAATCATCGTCTAAGGAATCCCTCATATGTGGGAGCCATGTCTAAGGAGAATGTGGGTGTACGAGCGGGTTTGCAAAATGTTTTACAAATATTTGTTACTAACGCAGCCAATGTATTCTTGGTAAACACAAGTAATTTAAACATATATTTTCCAACAAAATCGCGAGAATACCGCTCGACGCCTTTACATGAACAAACTGAGGTTTGTAAGAAGGTATTAAATGTGTATCGCACCATGGTAATGAATACACCCATGGATCCCAAAACTTGGGAACAATTATTGCTAGTGTTGCTACAAGTAACATCGGTGGTTTTACATCAGCATCCGCCGCAAGCTTCGAAGAGTTCAAGTTTGGGCGGTATCTTGGGTCAAGCTATATTCCAAACCCTTATAGTCACCTGGATAAGAGCTCATACTAATGTTCCAGTTAATGTGCAATTGTGGGAGAAATTTTTAACTGTATTAACCTCGTTGACTTACCGGGATGAACTTATCATAGAATGGGATAAGACAATACAAACCTTAACGCGGGTATTCTCACGTTATGTCTACTCTTTAAACTTACAAGATCTGCCTTTGGACCGTTTGGCCGAATCGAAAGGTAAACGACGAAGAGCTGGTGTATGGCAACAAACATCATCGGTATCCAATGGTTCGGTAACAAAAGAAAGAGAGCACAAAGAACAAAATCAACACGAGAGAGCATCTACCAACAGTCGCTCTGAGGAAAATTCCCAATCTACTACAATTGGCAGACAACATGGTTCCGCCTCTCAAGGTCAAAAGTTCTCAACAGGTCAACGTTATCCGGTAACGCCCATACTGAGCCGTAGTTACAGTGAGGGTAGTCTACCTTCCATGCCACGTACGCCTAGATTTCGTGTTAAACATCGACATGCGAAGCCTCCCGCAAATTTGCCTTCAAGTGTGGAGAACTCTCTGAACACTATTATACATCAGAATTCCAATTCTCCTGAGTTGTTGGAAAATGTGCAATTAAATTGCAATTCGTCACACACTAATGACATGCGGCGTGCCATGTCTTTGGATTCGTTGGCTGCTGTTAGACGTTCAAGAAAATCGAGAAGGTTTCGCAGAAATACTCACAATCAGGACGATATTGATGATTTAGATGGCGCTGATGAGGATAGCGACGATTCAAGATCTCCTTCGCCCACGGCCAGTAGCGGTATTGAGGGCGGCTCTATTAAAGATGCCCAAATACAAATAGATGTTTTAGCGGTCGATAGTGGTGGAAGTTTGGGAGAAAGTGATGGTCACTCGGGCAACTATCAAACTGAAAGAAGATCCATTATACTGGGGGGTACAGCGACGGGTTGGCTGCCTGACTCCACAGCTATTATGTGGAAACGAATGTTAGGAGCTTTGGGCGATGTAAATCGTATTCCTAAAGCCGAATTACATGCTCAAGTCTTCAAGCATTTACTCGATATGACTTTAAATCTGATCAAAATTAAACAAAATCAAGGCATATCAACAGACAATCAACAAACACCACCACCACCAGCATTGGTGCCTCCGATTGGTATAGTGGCTCCTTGGTGTTATGGTGCCTTGCAGCTGGACAAATCATTCAAAAGAGGCAAACTATGGGCTGTACAATTGCTTTGTACTCTAACAGTGAATGGTGCTGTCACCGGAACGCATCATTTGCCGTTGTTCTACTGCGCACTACATCGTCTACTGTCGGGAGAAGATCGTGAATTGATATATGCCGCTTTGAAATACCTAGAAGGCCCCCGATTTTTAAGTTTACTATTACCCGGCCACACTCTTTTGTTGTTGGATATAGTACATGCTTCTGCTATATTATTGACTTCTTTGGAGGCCAGCCGCTTGACTCCTCGGGCAGAAGTAGCTGCTTTATTGGGCACACTGTTATGTTATCCTTCGACTTTGTTGCCTCGTCCCTTATTGCAACCTACACCACAACAATTTGAGCTGATGGAATGCGCAGATCTGCAGGATCATATATTGAACATAGTACTACGTTGCGCCCGACGCGAGCCTTCTGCTAAGGCCAGGTGTATTGCGCTTTCACAGTTGGGTCAATGGATTCTAATGAAATTATCACATCCACTAGCAGCAAGAGGCAGCAGTGCCAGTTCGAAATTCCAACAACCAGTACCTCATTCCAAGGGAGAACAGTTAAAGGACGACCATCGACAATACTATAACCCTCGCATCAAAGAAGCTTTGCAGGTCTTGCTTCAAGCTTTACAATTCAAACATAGAACTATTGCCATGGTGGCGGTTGATTCTTTAAAACTGTGTATAGAACGAGGACGTGAATTAGCCTCCATTGAGAGAATGCCTCAACTTATAGTTACTGCAATTTGCAAAGCCTTGGAAATACAAAGTGTAACAAATCCGAAAGATTCCGACAAGGTGGTGTTGACTTCGTTGATGATATGTATTGGAGAATATTGCATGGCCTTACCCTCAACGATTATGTTGGAGTCGTTGAATGAAAGAGGTGATACATTAGTTCTTATGGTACTGAGAGTACTCCTGCAAATAGCCTCCGGAGCACCCAAACATGAAAGGGTAAAATTAACCGCCGACGATGACTTTGACATGCACATTTCCAGTGATGATCTACACGATGATGGCAAATTGCCCGAAGCCAATTACCAGACTTCGGAAACTATACAGGCCTGCATTAGCGCCATACGATTGTGTGCTAAGGCTGTGGCCATGCATTTGGTAACGAATCTGGGTCATTTTCCTATGGGCATTGGAGCAGCTCGCTTAAGCTCTATGGTCGAGGAACAAGATGATGTAAATGGTCAAAATGGTTGCATCACTGCGGCAGGGAATCAACAAAATTCTGTAAATAGTGTAGACCTAAGACGAGATTCGGTGGAATTGCCCTCGATACTACATTCTCAAAATATGCAATTGTTTATGTTAAATTCCGGACTAGTTTCCACTTTTATTGAATTGCCTGCACTAAAGTTGCCGGGAGGCGGTGTTACTGCTGGTTTAGTGACAGCCGAAAAACAAGTTCGTGTACTTTTACGAGATTTAAACGGAAAAGCCTGTTGGGATGCTTCAATTTTGTATAGCGAACCTAAACGTGAATGTCCCAAAATGGATGGCTATGGCCATGGCCTCTCCTCAATGGACACTAGAGGTTTCAGTCCATCGCACAGTCAACGCTACAATCAGGTTCAACCCATGGACTCTCTGTTGCATTCAATGCAGGGTATGGATATATCACCACCTCGCCACACCTTAAGACATAGACCTTTAGGCGAATTACCATTAGCCAAGGATTTGGCTCCCGACCTCGATCAATTGGACGATCTATTGTCCTACATAGGTCATACCAGTCCCGAGTGTCTACCATATCCGGTGGCTCAGCTTAATGCTCCCGCTCCATCTCCTCTCGGTAGTAGTGCTGAGGCCCAAGCTATTTCAGTAATACTTAATCAACGAGCCTTGGAACACGAATTCTTAACAAATCTCAATCAGCAAATTTTACAACAGCCATTGCCTGGTAGTTCAACTCCTTCAATTGTGGCTGGCCACGATACACGTTCTTTACATTCGATGCATGAGCCCATTTCACATAATTCCTTCGAGTCATATCAATCAACAAGTTTGAATGGCCGCAATGAAGTACCATTTCAATACTGTCGCTTGCTTTTTTCTCATCTCGGTTTGGCTGGTTGGGAAAGGCGCTCTCGCACTCATTTGCTGCAACGCACTGAAAAGCTTTTGCGCGAACTGAGAAATGTAGACTTGCAAAAGTGTCGCGAAACCCATAAGATGGCTGTTATTTATGTAGCTTCCGGCCAAGAGGACAAGAACAGTATTTTGCGCAATGCTAGCGGCAGCACAATGTACGAAATGTTTGTATCTGCCCTGGGCTGGGAAATTGATTTGGAAACACATAATGGTTTCTTAGGTGGTCTGCCAAGACAAGGATGCGGTGCCACTGCCCCTTATTATGCTACACCTTTTTTGGAGGTTATTTATCATGTGGCCACACGTATGCCGTCTGATTCACCCGAAGCAATACTACTTAAAACCAGACATTTGGGCAATGACGAAGTGCACATTGTTTGGAGTGAACATTCACGTGATTATCGCCGTGATATTTTGCCAACAGAGTTTTGTGATGTTCTAATAGTGGTGTATCCCTTAAAAAATGGACTGTTCAGGATAACCGTCAATCGTAAACCCGAGGTGCCATGGTTTGGACCATTGGCCAATGAGAGTGTGGTGAGTGGTGCTTGTCTGGCCACTCTCATACGAGCCACTGCTATTAATGCAAGCCGCACCAAAAGAGCTGCATTGCCTTTATATCAGCAATAGTAAGTTTTTGACATGATTTTTTCATGAATTTAATTGTTAATTCTTTTCACTTTTGTTTTTTAGTTATGAAGAACGCAATCGTTCTTTGGATAGTGTGTCGTCTAGATATAAGGAAAGTACAACTTTTGAGGATTTTGCTAATCGTATTTATAATCCCATGCCGATGTCGGCGTATGCGACTCTGAGAGACACAACAAATAATTCGGCTCCTTTAGCTGCAGCTTTAATTGATCACCAAAGGACTACTGTAAAAGGCAGGTCAATCAAATATATTTCTTTATTTACATTGATTTTAAAACTTTCGCTTCAGGTTGGGTACAAGCTTCAATTGATGCCAACATGAAAGAAATTCCTTTGGGTATAATGCCTTCAGCTTCTGCCTCATCAACAGCTGCTATGGAAGCGATGAATTCTTCAAATTCACCAAGAGGTGCAAGAAAACTCGGTTCGACATTGAAAAGTGGCCCAAAGCGTTTACACACGGGAAATCATACTACACCACCGGACAGTCCCACATTACCATTGCGCAAATTTAAATAATATATAGTATTTTATAGCTAGGAACGACCCCAATATTAATTAGTAGCAACATTAGCATTAAAATACACATTCATACCCATATTAAGTTTAGCGTTTGCAAAATAAGTTTACAAAAACAACTCTACTTAAAACAGCGAAAGGATAAAGTTAAATGCTAATTAAATTTAAGATAAAAAATACCATAAAAACGCATACAGAATACTGCAAACAATTTATAACGAATCAAATTCATTCCTTTTTTAATAATACGAGTGAGCAAAATACATACAAATGCGCATTTTAAAAAATTAAAAAAAATATATAAATAAATAAAACTATTATTGTATGTAAAGTCAACGAAGCGCATTTCTTTTGAAGGCATTTTGTGATTATGTATTCGTACTTTATTAAATTATCTCATTTTATTTTTGTTTGCTTTATTTGAACACAAACTACATTTAATATTACTAATGTTTATTTAAATTATTGAAAGTATAAAGTATTTATTTATCTTTAGTTATTTAATTCATCTGTTTAAATGTTATATAACCCTCTCTCTCTCTCTCTCTCAATCTCTCTCTACTCTTGTTTATTTTTAAATATCTTTAACAATATTTTTTTAATAAGTTTAATTTATTATTTTATTTTTGTTTTTCTTAATATTTTTAAATATGTTGAAACTAATTACAATATGATATTTTTACTATTTCGATAAATAATATTTTTCAAAGGAAAAACAAAACACTTCAAGTAGAAGAACAAAAATAGTTTTTACAAGGAAAAGTACTAAAGAAATATATTGAAGCAAAAGGAAACATTCGCAACAAAATTAACTTCTATTAGCTATTTAAATTTTTTTCTTCATATAAACGGAGTTCCAAGTATTTTTGATGAGTTCGAATGAAACATATTTTTAATGCTTATCAAAGGCAATAAATAGCTTTTCTCCAAATTTGCAAGTGGAGTTTTCTTAAGAGCATGAAATATTTATATTTATTTTTTAACACTGAGGCAACCATAGTCTCTTTTTAAGCTTTCTCTTTTTATATGCAATGTAACTTTTTATGTATTTAGTTTAATCACCCTTATTCCGGTTATCAACATCGATGTCACGTCAGAATTGGGGCTTGTCTACTCGTTGCCGAAAAAAACTGACTACTATTGACAGCATGAATCAAGAAAACAAGATTGCGCATTGCGCAGGTCCGTTATTTTGTTGTATGTGATTGTGTTGTGTTGTGACGTAGACATAGAATATGTGTTGTAAACAATAGTTCATTTTTCTATGGAAAGCAAGAAAGGTCTTCTTCAAATAGCTTCAAGTCCAAACTCAAAAGTTTTACTTGACTGCATCTCTTTTCTGTCCATTTAAAATTTTTTTTAAATCGATGCACCCGTTTAGAAGTCATTTAGTTATTTCCAGTTTTGTGTCACAAATCTATTACACTTTTTACAACAAACACTCATTTGTATTCTATGATGACGTAGATGCGCAGTAGAAATTTATTTTGTACGGCTGAGTGCACAATCTTGTTTTCTTGATTCATGTATTGACAGGCTCATGTTATTTTCTAGACTTTAGAGATAAAAAATAGACTGTCAGTAGCACAAAATTGTTAGTTTAACATTGATGTGACGTCGATGTTGACAACTGGAATAAGGGTGAATATTTTATGTTTGAATTGATCTTGTAAGTGGCATTTAAATAGTCTGCTATCACTAAAATAAAAAAATATATATGAATTTTTATATTTCGTTAATTTTTTTTGCCTTTGTATTGCATATATTCGCAGGCCTTGTATAATTTTTAACGTTTTCTGTTCTCGTAAAATCAATTTTGGATTTTTAAGCATATGTAAAATTCTAAAAAGAATAATCAGGTGTCTTAAATACACATACATATATAAAATGCATTTCCATCCTCGATAAAAAAAATGATATAAAAATTTTTATGGTTTTCAATTAAAATAAACTATTGTTTTTCATTGTAAATTGTACACAATGATCGAGTTGATAATTGTATTCTATTTGAGATATACTTTCTATATTTGTGGTAATCACCACCCCTTACGATTACGTTCCCGCATTCAGTTACACTAGAATCGAAAAATGGTATTCCAAAAAAAAAAACAAATCGAAAAAGAAGAGAAAAGTATGTTTAAACCAGCTTCTTTTGCTTTGTTATGTAACGTATGAAATAGAAACGGAAAAATTAACAATTTTGTAAACATTTGTAGTGCAAAAATAGTGATAAATATACAAAAACTATATGTTATGGATGCTATAATTAAATAAACACATCAGTTAAATACGGAAAGTCAGAATATGAGTAAGCGGTATTTGTGGCCAAATTCTTCCAGTCTAAAGAAATCTTATAGCGCCGGAGTTGATATTTTCATTTTCTATACATCACTTGCAACTTCGTCCCAGAATGACTGCACTTCTTCTCTTGGGGGGCTTATGATATCCACAAACAAAAATCAAAAACTTTCCGTTAGTAAACAAACCACTTGCGAAAACGTAGCTACGATCGTAATGCAGAATACATATAATCGAAAAAGAAGTTGGAATGATATGGTGAACGGAACACAAAATGCTAAAGTTGCAAAACGTAGGAAATTTCGATCGAATCGAAACGCAGAATAGGGGTGAATTTTTCTGGTTTAGTTCAAAACTACGAAATTTTTGATTTTTTTAAACATTCTGGTGACTCGAAACGAAAACCACACTTTTATTCGAAAACGAAATTAACAATTCATGAACTAGAATTTATGCTTAAAATAATACTTAAATAAAAAGATGTTTAATTTTAAACGTAAATAAATGATTTTCGTAACTAAGCAGTTTCGATACGTTTTCCCGAACAATTGAATTGAAATCCTTTAATTAGCAAAAACATTGCAGCAAGATGTTAAAAGTTTATCATAATTCCTTTTACTACCTTTTAAATGTATCCTATTTAGATTTCTATTCTTTAAAAAAAATGCAGCGATACTTGTGCCTGTCAGATATCCTTTCTATTGAAAACGCCCTAAAATTTAATAAGTTTCTAAATGATTTCATCGTTAAGTTTGCATTAGTATACATAACACAATTTTTGAATGTCAGAAGCAATCGGAAAATTAAATCGAAAATAGATTTTTTTTTAATAAAAATAATTATGCATCCAAAATTCAATTAACTCTTAAGCCTAGTGCGCAACGTCTGTCTGAATTGCAGGTTTGAAATTTAGAATTTATTTCTACACAAAGGACAATAAATATGTAGATTGGAGTAGATAATTGTTTTGTTATCCTCACAAATTCACTTTGGATACATCGATAAATTCAATAACTGCTATAATGAAAGTTTAGCGTTTACTGCATTTACCATTTTTGTGCACTAAGGCTAGTGCTGACAGCTGCCTAAATTTCGCATTCCCACTGGAGCAGTGTGTGGAAAAACCAACAGAAATATCTCCAGTAAATTTCCGTTTGAGATTTCTTAGTTTTTGGCAAATTGTAATTAATTTTTAATGTTTTTGGGTACTGTAAATAGAAAAAACATTGCATTTGTGTGCATACAAACAAAATTCTCTACAACAACATCTTTTATTTTTCCATGTAGAATTTAATGTAAAATTCTGAAAAATATTTTAATTACTATAAATTGTTTTTGGAAAACTGCTTAGAATGCTGCAAACATAAAGTTAAATGGTTACGTGGTTCGAAATTTAAAAAAAAAATGTTTTTCTAATAACTACAAAATTCTATAGATTGTCAAGCGTTTTAAGCTTGAAATTAGCGAATGGCCTTCAAGATTTCCTGCTTTCAATATTAAATTTTAATTTATTTATCTTCAAATTTTGGCAACAACAAACAAAATCAAGGGAGTCTAAGGAAAGCGTAAATAAAATCTATTGAAATGGTTGCTATCAAATCAAAATCATTCCTAAATATATAAAAGTTTAGGAATCTAACTGTCAGTCCCACGATGTCACATGTATTCGTTCTTGCGTACAAATACATTTAAAACAAAAACAAATTCTAAAATTTTGTTTTAAATGTAATTGTACGAACGAACGAATACTGGTGACATAGTGGGATTGGCATTAAAACTGCACAATGAAGAAATGGAGCCGCGGCATGACCTGAGGTTATTGAAAGCAAATGTTTTTCCAGTAAATACTAAAATCCAGAGTTTGTTCACTTATGGCGTTTTCTTTTCTAGAAAAAAGTGCAACATTTTTTATCCTTTTTATTTAATATTCGATATATATGATTTTTTTTTAAATAGTGAGTTTATCAGAAATTTTTGTATCATCACTTACGAGGCAAAATTAAGAAAACTTTGAACTGCAATTTTTTTGATAACAAGTAAAAAAATTTAATATTTTTTTAGAAAAGAAAACTGCATTAGTTTTGTCGTAGAAATTTTTGATTTTATAATTGATTTTATTTGATTATTTTTTACAGGTTTTCAATAGACAAAATTATTTATGTATGTTTTTGTAAAGCATCATCCAATTCAAACTTTCTATTGAAATAATTCGATTAGTTTGGCGGGCGGTAGAAAAATTCTTAAAATACTGAAGAGACTAAGCATAACATTTGTCCAGCTGGTTTTGGTCGGCACTGCACCTCAATACACAATTATAAGTTCATATAATATTAATTTCGCAGCATTTGCTAAACAAAATCGGCTGATTGCGTTCAGGAAATGATTATTCTGCTTGAAACGAAAACCGTATTGAAAATTTCTTTACGAAGACGAAATTAACATTTCACGAATTGGAATTCAGAGTAAATACGTTATTAAATCTTAATAAAGTGCAAGTTTTAGTTTATGTTTAAGACATTTGAGGGTCTCAACTTTATGCTTTCGATAGCTTGAATACTTTATTCCGTAACTTACAATTGTTTAAAACACAATTTTGAAAATCATTTGTTTAACTTCAATAAAGCGATTTCGATAGGTTTTCATAAACGCATTCATATTTGGCGTTAGATGGGAGTTCTGTTTCCAAAAACAAACTAAATGTGATTTATGGGACACAAAAGTGGACTTTTGCTAAGTTCGGGCTTTGAAATATATACATAGAAAACTTATTATGGGAGTGTTCGAATATTTTTCAATTGTTTTGTTTTTATTTAAAATAAATTAGTTCGAAAAGCCAAAATGGCTTCGCGGTTTGTGTTTGTTCTTTAAAAAATAAAATAGTTTTCAAATAGAATGATATGGCCATAGATCAAAGATAGGTTGTGTGTGTGAATCCCTCAATTGAATTTTTGTTTTAGAATAACATTTCGTAAAATTTATATTCTACAAAAATTAGAAATTTTGAACATATTTCAAAAAATTATTATTTTGTATTTTCCCATAAAAACAGTAATTCTTCAAATCAACTTGTTCTTGAAATTGAATTTCTAAAGTTTTTAAAAATTTTTTGATTTTGAGTTCGATAAAAGAAGAAACAAAAAATGTTGGGTTATTTCAATTTCACTGGACTGATTGCTTCAATAGATTTTTGAATTAGGAAATGATTAAAAGTTTTTCTTTTAAGAAAAATATTATTGGTTCACTAACATTCAGTGTTTTTTTATTTTTAAAAGAAATTTTTAATTTGATTTCCATCGGCATCAAATATCAACATCAAAACATCTAAAAGAAAAAATATACTCGTATATTTAAGAAAAAGTTTCAAAAAACAATTATATAAAAAAAAAACTTTTTCAAATGTGTAATTATGCTATTATGAATTGTTTTTCCCTATAATTCTTGGTAATATCTTATTAACATAAAATCGAATAGTATTAAAAAAAAATAAAATAATGTTATTCATAGGAGAGTACTAACTGTTGCATCGGTTGCATGCACTAAATTGTTGTTTGACAAAATGTCTCTTTTTTTATGACAACAAATTTTAGTACATACAACCGACACGCGACATTTACTAAACCCTTGTGAACTCCTTAAATATGTGAGTAAGTTATTATACGAGTAGCTACAATTAAACAAATTTAATAAATAAAAAAAATTAAAATCGATAAATTTTTATAAAAATATAGAAGGAAGGTGAAAAGCATATAACAATCGCAACAAACGAAATTTCGAAAAGAAGAACTATAAATAATGAAAATTAAAAACTGTATTCTATAATCTATTAAAATAATGCACTTAACAACAAAAATAATTTTTCAAATAAAATTCAATTAAATTATTAAAATTAAAATTTGAAAAAAAATGTTTTACCATTTTTCTAATTTGTTTTTATTTAAACAAATCGTTAGTTGCTTTTTTAATATACATATACACATATAAAAATAACTTAATAAAAACGAAATGAAAAATCAATTTAATTTTGATTTGTTTTTCAAATTGTCCAAAAAATTTATATGAAACCGTAATATTCACAACATTTTTTGTAATTAACACCAATTAGTTAATTATTTTTATATAAATATATATTTATTAAAAAGATTTAAAAATATTCTATATGTATTTGTATATTTTTTAATATATAAATACAAAACTATCTCCCTGTTAATTTGTTTTTTTTTATTTTTGTTTATTTATAAATCTTATTAATTATTATAAAAACAAATTTGCTAATAAAATTTTAAAAAATTATTATATCCTTTAAAAGACAATTCCGTTTGCAAGATTTTTCTTATATTTATTACATAAATAGGCAAAGAACAATTTTTGGATAACTTTTTATCCGTTGTTTGCCAACCGATTGTAGACATTATTGAGCTTTAGTGACCCGACTATGTATTATTGAAATCGGTGCAGTATTAAAAGAATAAAAGTCTCCTAAAATTGACACCAGTACAAATGCTAAATGTACACACGTACATTCACTTATGTGAGTATTGGTTGAAGTAAAATCATAAGCAAAGTATTGAGAGTGTTTAAGAGCACCTACATACATACATACATACGTACATATATGAGTAATGAGATTTTTTCTCTTCAAATGGGTGAAGTTGAAAAAGAAAATGAGATAAGAATTGAAAGAAATGAGAATTAAATATGGATGTGCATGTTCATTACGTATGGATGTGTTAGGTTAGGTTAACAGAGGTTGCTAGTGAAAAAGATGAGAAAGAGTAGCAGCCCACTTGGGTCCAAAGTAATTATGATCCCTTTCTGTTTACCTGAGGAAAGGGGGAACAAGAAGACATAAGATAATCAAAGAAATTAAGTTAAAGTGGTAGAAGTGGTGTAGAGGAGAGAAGAGTCGGGAAGTCAATGAAGATGTAGAGAGGTTGATGGCTAGAAGGAAGAGGGAAGAAGAGAGATGTACATCCCGTGTAGGAGGGATCGTATAGTCTACGATCTAGGGGGAGTCAGCTGCTCCCAATGAAGGAAATTATGTTTTTGAGATTCAAGCTCGACAGCTCCGAAAAAAGGCTATTAAAGCATCTTTTGCATAGGAAGCGAAGGCGTTGATGATGAGTTACACTGAAGCAGTAGTCATTATAGAGGATACTCATTCTTCTGGCATAGGTTCCAAGGGTGCAGTGCCCCGTGAGTGCAGAAACAAGGGACCGCAGTTGTTTCCTTGAATATATAAAAAGCTGCCTTGTTCTAACCGTGTCGATGCTAGGCCAAAGGGTTCTCGCTATAAAGCAGGTCGACTCAGAGCACCATCTGTTTTGAGCCAGCAGCATGAGGGATGGGCTGGGTCGGTATTAAACCAATCCAAGTGCCAAATAAATGATAATGAATTTATTCCCTTTACGTTGCATTCCCCGATATCAGCAAATTGTGGAAATGTCGAGTTTCAAGCGATTCACACAAATCACGTGAGCGGTGGCGACTGCGAAAACTCAAACAAAAAGTTTTATTCAGCAACTGAGCCAACAATTGGAGGGCTCAGAACTGAAATGAACCAAGTCATAAAATATCAAAATTTCAAAGCTAGTGCGAAATTCCCCGCAAAGTTTAACTCTATTTAGTTCTGTAACGCATCAAGTAAAAACGTGTTTCGTTCTTGAGGTAACGGTAAAAAACCCAAGTCAATGGCTCTCATTTTATATTTTGTTTATGGCAATTCATTTACTGAAACTCAAAATATCTGCGAATTGTCTTTTTATGACTTGGTTCACTTCAGCTCTGAGCCCTCCGAATAAGGTATAAACGTTTGAGAGTAAATGTAAAGCTACTAAAAATCCCTTCCCTAATGCTCTTAAAGAAAAGTGAATATAAAACATAAATAAAAAAATGTACGAACTTGAGCCTAATTGAAAATTCTTGGATTTGATCCCATAATACAACTATGTATTTGCTTTGGAATTTTATTAAAATTATTTTTCGTTGCCCGAGCTATTTAAAATTGATTATTGCTGAAATTGAAATAAGTAAAATTTTCAAAAGAACATGATTATCGATGTAACTATATAATTATTGTGGGAATATTATGATTCGGTCAAAAGAAATCTGCAATATTTAAAACGTCGTCTTAACTCGAATTAAGTAGTTTTGCAAAAAGTTCACAGACATTACTAGCTCTTTTGTCTATTAAACAAGTATTCATTATGGTAAAGAGTCGAATCATTTTAATCAATCATTTTTTTTTTGTCCAAAACAAACTTTATTTAGAAAAAACACTAATTTTTCCCACTGCCTGAAATAGAGAAAATTGCGTTGCTGTGTACGAAATATCCAACCTTTTTCTTCAAATATAAAATATTAGACCTTTTTGTATTTTTTTTACAGGTTGCACGCAACCATTTGGACAGGTAATAAAAATTAATTAGAAAAAGAGGATAACCTGAAATACACATATACATTAGGGTGGTTCGATTTAGGATAAAAAAAATCGGCTGATTTAATTTTTTTAATACAGTAGTTTTCCGATTTAACGAACCTAATGGTTGTCAGGCCTGTTCGTTAAAGCGAAGTGTTCATTATATCCAGTACTAAATTAAAAATTAACAGCGTCGCCTATTTTATTCATAACTATGAACTTGTATAGTGTTTTTTTATATTTTATTAAAATTATAGTAATTTAAAATAACTATTTCTTTAAAAATATGTATAAGAAAAGGAAAAATTCATAAAAAACCGTAATACAAAAATAATTTGTTAAAAAAATTGGATAAACAGAGTCTGCTTATTGGAATGGATATCTTTTTTAATGGTATATTCTTGAAGCTCTCTCAAAAACATTATATTTGTGCTACTAATATTTTTTGCTGAGTGCATTTAACCCTGCAGTACTGATGTTAGTCATTTTGACTAACACTGTTTTTATTTTTGCTTGTAACTTTTTTTTGCTGCTATGGAAAGATCTCATTTTTTTTTAATCTCAGTTGATGGTACGCTCTTTGAACGGTCACTTTGCTGCAGTAAGTAATGCTATTTTTGAGTTTTTGAGGTCATGTTAGTCAAAATGACTAACAGGAGCATTTCACAAATGTAGATAAAACTCTAAAAAATATATTTTTTTGCCTTTTCAGTATTATTTGACATTTTTTCTTATATTACCAATGAATTTAAAATTTTTTGTTTTTTATTTTTTTACTTTTATTTGTCATAAAAAAATTTGTGTTTGCGGAAGTGTTCCTAGAAGAGCACCTTTAATGCAATAAATGCAAAAATTAAATTATTTTGGAAAACTTTCATATTATTGTTTTTTTAGACACTGGACAAAATAAGTTATCAAATTAAAAAAATATTAAAATTATTTAATGTGAAGCTAACAAAAAAAATCGGAGTTATATTCATGTTAGCCGATTTGACTAACAATTAGTATTAATGTAGAAAAAAATCATGTTAGTACTCTAGGGTTAATACAAATTTCGAAGTGCTTAATGACATCTTTGTGTTTTATTTTTGGTCTTTAGAATTTTAGTTTTATCAAGCTCTTCCTCATTTTCGTTTGGTCATTGTTTTATTTACATTTGCTCGTTAAATGCGATGTTCATTAAATCGAATGTTCGTTGAATCGGAAAACTACTGTATTACGCTTTCCAAGATGAAATTTATTTTGAATTGTTATTTCGAATTATTATTGAATTATTTTTGATGAAATTTAATTATTTATTAATGAAAATTACAGTTTGCTATTATTTGCGCCGATAGAAAAAAATGTGTGAAGAACCTTAAAAAAAGTTGAAAAAAAGTAAGAAAATTGAAATTTGGGCTCCATGAAAATACATTTTTTGACATGTCGTAGTGGAAGGCCAAAAGCTATCGAAAAATCGATGGTACAATATCGACAAATTTTTGTACTTACAAATTGGCCCACCCTAATGTACATACATATATACATGTATTTTTAAGTGCATTTCTTGTTCAATAGCACCAACTAGAACAACATTTCTTTTAGTTTTTGGGTTACAAAAAAAGTATATTGTTTAGTTGTTTTGTTACCAAAAAAAAATGAAATTCAAAAGTTATTAACCTTTACTTTGTGTTCTATTTATTTATTTCTAATTTTAAGGGTGATTTTGTTATACTAAAAAAGTGTAATTTAGTTCTGGCTAAACGATAGAATTTTAATTAATATTTAGATGAAATTGAAACGAAAGCAAGCATGTGGTGAGAAATTAAAATCAAACACAAAGTCTTTGTCCAACTGTTTTTGTGATAAAATTATTTCCCTTAATGTATTCCTCAATTTCCACCTCTTGGAACTCTAATTTTTTCAAACATCTGTAGAATATATTTTTTTATATCTAATCTGTCGCCGTGAGCGGTGCTCCACTGGAATTGTTGGTAATGTGTTAGACGAATATCAGTCAGGAACTTTTGGGGCAGAAACTGCATATGAAACCAAAGCTTTTTAAAACAACACAAATGAAGCAATATATATTTTAGCCAAAGGAAGTCCGCTCTCTCTTTTTACCCAGACAGTCGGGGATACAGGAGGGTTACTATATTGCTCGATTGCGATGCGAAATTAATTTCAATGTAATTTCAATGTACTGATCATTTTGATGTTATTTTCTTTCGGAAACGATTAGTGTAGAAAGGACAGATGATGAAAGTGAGAAAGCTTAATTAATTCTTTTGCAACTCTGCTATTGCACGTTTTTATAGCAGTTTTTCTGCGCCTTTGGTGTCAAGTAGGCGCATTAATTTTTGTTAAGCTGTTTAGCCATTATATTGATTACACTGTATTACAAAAAATAAAAAAGTCGAAATACCTGGGAAGTGATATTATTTTCCTTGTAGATTCTGTCGAGTAGATCAAGAATTTATATTTGATATAGGTCTGTAACTTAGTTGAATATTAACCGATTTAAAATTTTAGAACATATTTAAAAAGAAGAGTCTGAAATGATATATATGATGTTCATGTTACTTTCAAAAACATTTTAGTAATTTAACCCCAAAGGAATTTTCCGTTCACTTTTTTTCGCTATTTTTCATATTTGGACATGTTTTTTTGCACTATTTTGTACACATCATATACATCACTTTAAGGCCTCAGTCTCTTCTTTCTAATTTTAAAATTTTAAATCGGTTGATACTCGACTAAGTTACAGACCTATAAGTGCATAGAGGTACGAAGAACAGGTTTTTACCTGTAACTCCAGATTTTGGGGTGTCCTGGAAATTTCAAATACAGATTCTTGATCTACTCAACAGCACCTACAAGAAAAATAATATCAATTCCCAGGTAGTTTTTTTGTCGCACTGTGTTATTTTACTTCGTTTGCTACAAAATCGAAGAAGAAGGGTGCTGTATTGTACACTCGCACACACCATTATGCCGGTACTGTTCACTGACCTGTGCTTAAACAGTCCAATAACAACAAATAGCATGGCACACTAATGAACATCTGAAAAATGCTGGATGTTATGACTTGCTTGACACTGGGCTCGTACCCACGTTCTCAGTCATTACTGGCTTTATAGTCAACGCGCTAACTACTCCGGCCGCGCATAGCATTGATGTCCCAATTACGATGACATGGCATCTGAACATGAATTTTTCTACGAGTATGCTATTGACAGCTTCGTAGTATTCTCTGAGTCATAGAAAATGACAATAGGCTGTTAATTAATGGTCACTTTTTGTAGGGAAGTGACAATTTTTGGAATTAGGTTGACGTGAGACGTCGACAAATATTAAATTACTTAAACTCAATTTGAGTTGTTATAAAATCACTTCTTATAAATCAAATAACATTTACTTTAATAAAAATTTATTTCTAATTATTATTTATTTTGATTTGAAAAAAAAATACATAATAAATTTATCCTTAACTTTAATTTTGCCCTGTTGTTCTTGGTAACTTTAATCTTACGGGTATAAACGTACATTTATGTATTTTCAACATATGATTAAAAAAAAAGTTTACATGCGCACTTTCAACCCCTACTACCAGCTAATCACTCAAAACTTCTAGTCATTCTGTCTACTATAAGAAATACCATAACATTTTCCATTTCAAATGAGTTCATAGTTTGAAAACAAGCGTATTAGTCGGTGTGTAGTCAGTCGTTATATTCAGCTACATTTCCATTAAATATGCTAAAGACCACCTCAACTATTACAAACACTGTTGGTTGGTGTTGCCTCCAGACATACAAATGAAAATAAAATCTTGCTTTACAGCTGACGGACGCCATTATCATCTACTCCAGAATAGTCAACAGAGAAGAATAAACAAGTAAATAAAAATAATATTTTTGGAATAATTCGACTTAAGATAGCACTAGATCTACGTATTTTAATCATACAGTTTTACAAAAAAAATATATATTTTCTATATTAAAATATTTATGGCCTTATTCACAAACGATTAATAAAGTTATTGTATGTTTAATGTTGGATTTTTACATGGGAAAACCGGGTTTAATGCACACATTAACTTTATTAATCGTTTGCGAATAAGGCCATTAAAGTTTAAAATTGCCCGTGAATTTTTAAACACTCATTAAGCGCACTGCAAAACTCATGCGCTCATTTTAAAGGTCGAAGAAAAATTATATAGAAAAACAATTACTGATGTAAAATTATCAACCGTTGAAGTCCATCTGACATTGCAAAAACACAAATTGGCTCTGTGTCAATCCACTAAAAGGAAATATCCTTTTTAGAGCCATTATTACAACTTCCTTTTTTTTAGTTAAAGGTAGAATTTTGTCTGTCCGATAAATACTCGTTGCTTTGCATTATTACAACCTCCTTTTTTATTGTTATTATTAATAATAATAAAAATGTTTAGTGGATAATAAAAATAATATATGAAGGTTTTGCAAAGCTATTTATCGGTCCGAGAAAATCCTGCTTTTAACTAACGGCGAGTTGTAATAATGGCCCTTAAAGTAACAACTAAAGCCGCATAACTACCGGGCACTCTACAAGTGAACGGGCTGTGGTTCTCATTAAAAAGTGCTCAGAGCTTATTTTCGATCAATTATATTTGCATATGCTTGTGCTCATCCTGGCAACAGGAACGATCATAAAGAAGAAGTCGAGAGATATCGAAAGAGTTTTCTTTTCATTTTTATAGTTGTACTACCACAGAGAGATATGGTAGAAGAACTAGAAGAGCATGACATTTACTGTTGTGTCGATATTTTCTCCTCGGACTTTGAAAAAGCGTGATGAGGTCACGCAAACTTCTCAACAGGCCGTACCAAAAACCGCACTTGGTCTCCAAGGTGAAGTGTCTCTAATCAATAGAAGAATGTAGGTGAGGGAAATCCGCAAAATAGATCCCTAACTTCGGGATAAGGATTGGCTCTGAAGATTGAGATAGTGGGGCTTGATTGGGAAGTAATAACATGGTTTGCGTATTCGTTCTGGATAAATAGAGATTTTCATATCTTCTTCCCCGGATAGAAGTAACGAAGCGAACTGTGAAACTTTCTTGCTAAAAATTTAAAGGGATTTATCACAAGATAATATTATTTTTAGATTATAGTGACTATCTATTTAACAATCAATGCAGAACTGGCACGGACTTGGGGAATCCGACTATGTAATTGAAACAAAGCATGGTTATGGCTTTAACGGCTGTTGACACAACGTGATGTCACCCCAGTGCTCTGAATGTCAACGTGAAGAAATTCAAGTAAGCACGGATAAACGGCGGGAGTAACTATGACTCTCTTAAGGCAGTTAAATGTCTCGTCATCCAATTAGTGACGTGCGGAGAATATCAAAGCAGACCACTTCTGCGTCGAATCAACTGGTAGTAGCTTCACTACGAGGTCTGGCTGGAGGCTTAATTTCTGGTACCACGGGTGTCAGGAGCCCCAATAACTTCGGTTCATGCCTGACAATGGTTGCGGCACCACGCGGAGCATCGTGGCGGCTGTGGTTCAAACACAAATCGCGGATAGAGCGCAGGCTCGGTGTGGAGTTGCATTGCAACCAAAAGATCGGTAGGAGTTTTAGATAGGCTCCGCTCCTAACCAACGAGGAAGGCCTCTCCATATACGTGTTTTCGAATTGGTACTCATGTGTAGCAGCCTGTTGCACACGGGGATGCTGGTGAACACATTGTATTGATCCGGTGTTAAGAGCACTGAGGAATGGGATCATGTTGGTAGGTACCCACACAAATCTTAGGCACATAGTGCCGGCCGACATTTCGACCCCTTACATTAGTTAGTTAATTTAAAGTAAAACACAGATTATATAACAGTTATATTCTTTATCACGCATTCAGGTATGAACGAAGTTTGTTTACCCTCGCAAAACATCCCATACTCATTCGGGCAAGTTGCGAATATTTATGTGCAAAGGAAATGGGCAAAGAATGAAAGGGAAGGGAGTTCTTTCTATAAGGAGTTCCATGGAGATAGCAAGTTGTATTCCACCTGCATATGCCAATCACTGAGACATTCGCTGTCATCCACGTTTGCTCTAGACTTCTAGCAGTCAACTGGTAATTATCCGCATTCATTCTCTTCACTGACTCCGTAGTGTGAGGGCCTCACATTTAAAATATAATGCCCTGTCTGCCTCATTCGAGTACTGTTCGGGGCTGTACCATCGCATATAACGTGCGCTGCTGTATCAGCTTCCTACAGGCGTAGTTTAGGAACATCAGATGATATTTAAGGCTTTTGTGGCCTCTTTCTTCTCTACTCCACACGTGATCTACATCCGAGTCGTAAGGGCTTAAGCCCTTTTTAACTGAGGTAAACAAATTATCTGCTTCGTTCCGACCAGACATTGTTATCCATTTCTCTCCTTTCTGTCAGAAGCGATTCCTAACATTTTTTCTCTTTCGTTTGCCCTCCCCACGTTCCGAGTCGTCGTGGCAGGATCGCCTGGATCAAATAGTTATTTTGATAAACAAAACTTCCGCATTTAAAGCGAATAATGTTCTAAATATCTTATTTTAATTTATGGGCTGGTGGAATCATTTTGCTTAAGCTGTTATCCGTTTCTGCTATTGGATCACAACGCCTTTACAATTGTGTATCACTCCGTTATGGGATTCACGGATATCATTCCAACTGTAGTTTTCTGAATACATCTGATTATCAATGCAATCACTTCAGGTCTTTGCGAGAGCATCAGCTCGCCGAACATTTTGTGGACTACACCTGGTTGCTTCGCTATCTTATCACAAGACCTTTGAACTACATAACCCATCCTACGCATCCCCTTGATCTCTACCTTTCCAATAATTCCAACTAGGCCACATCTGAAAAAAGATATTTGAAATTTCTAATCCAACACGTTGTATATTTTCCACAAGAAGAACAGTCATCCACCATTAGTCGCTTGTAGGGCACAATTAATACAAAAACCTAAACTAAACACAAAAATTGTTAATTCAAAACAAAAGCGCCTAACTTGAATGGTTAGAAAAAGAAAACAACATAAAAGAAAATTTTTAATATTAAAATTTTCAAACAGGAAAGGACAGCAGCAAACATTCAGTTTTCAACAACTGCTCAAAGCGAAAGAACGTCTTGAAGTTACACCACTCCACAAAAAGAAAAACACACGAGCGAGTGAGCGATTGAGTGAATGTGTCGGATTAACGCATAAAAAACGTGTTACATAAATTTAAATAAATTAATTCCAATTTATGGAAATATAAAAATAAACAAATTAATTAAAGAGTCTTAAAAATAAATAGCGAAGATGAGAACACAAGTTCTAATATTTTGTTTAGTAATGTTGCTCATCATAAGTGTTTTATAAAAAAAAATAAATAAATAAATAATATTAAGCCATGTAACCTTTTAAAAACAAATATTAAATATTTTAAAATTAAACAACCTTTTGCAATATTTCAAATCCAAATTGTTAATATCGAAAAGAAAAAGAGAAAGGAAAAATCAACGACATGAAAGCCGTTAGGAAAAAGAAATTCAATCGTAACGGCTTTCAAATGCTCAGCAAACAGGCCCAGAGCAGATCCAAAGCCTTTGAATGTAAGTGATTTCGGTTGTGCTTCTTTTTATGTTCATTGTTCATTGTGCTCTTCATTGTTTTCCGCTGTTTTCTCTTTTCTATTTTTCATAAATTTTTTAATTTATGCTTAAGTTTTTATTTCCGAATGACTGATAAATGACTGTGTACGTGTGCGCGTGTGTCTAGGGAACACTGTTAGATTAAGAAATTTAAGAAGGTCAAATTTCCAAGGATTTTTGCACGAGTAACTTGAAGAGCATGTTAAATGTTCGTGTATTAAAGTTTCATAAATTATAATTTGTTAGAATATTTAATGAAAACGCCCTGCGAAATGTTCTCTTTAACGTAAGGATATTTTTAAATAGTTTTAAGCAAATATGGTCATATTCGATAATAAAGGGTGATTTTTTAGCAACTTTTTTCTTGGCAATACTGTTTTTGAAAGCTCAGCTTATTTTGCGTGTAACATGTCACTGTTAAACATGTTCAGTTTGGTCTATAATTTAACCATGAATCGACTTACAAACGAACAAGGCTTGAAGATTATCCACTTTTTCATCGAAAAATTGTGCTCAGCGACGAAGCTCATTTCTGGTTGAACAGATACGTGAACAAGCAAAATTGCCGCATTTGGTGTAAAGAGCAGAGGCGGAAGCATTGCAAGAACTTCCAATGCAACCTGAAATATTCACTGTTTGGTGTGGATTATGAGCCGGTGGCATCATTGGGTCGTACTTTTTCAACAACTACAAAATAAGGCAGGAACGTTACTGTGAATGGCGAGCGCTACCGTTCAATGACTACAAATTTTTGTTACCCAAAATGGAAGAGCTGGACTTGGCGGTGCCACATGCCACACAGCACGCGCAACAATGGCCCGATTGAGAGGCAAGTTCGGTGAACAGTTTATTTCACGTTTAAGGCCCGTCAATTGGCCGAATAGATCGTGTGATATAACGCCTTTAGACTATTTTTTAATGGGGCTACGAGGGAAGAATCCCGCCACGGACGCACTGGAAGCCAATATTAAAGAATTTATTCGTAAAATACCGGCCAATATGTTGGAGAGTATGCCACAATTGGATGCAGCGTATGAAGTATTTGAGGCGTAGCCGCGGTCAGGTGAACATTTACATGATCTCATCTTTAAACATTGAATTATATACTTAGATCGTTCAATCGACTTTGAGTCGATTTCTGAAAGATTTCATACATTTCTAAATTGTACGTGTGGTTTTTTAAATCAAATCCGAAAGCTCTTGAAAAATCACTACTTGTAACTGAATTCAAATAAATAAAAATACTTAAGTTGTTTCAATTTCAGAAATTAATTTCATGTGTTCGATTCATTGACGGTGACAAGGCTTTATTTACTACAGTTTATTTCATATGGAAATTTCTCGCAAGTTGCAGAAACTAGCCTCTGCACAGTGGAGCCGATCGCAAAAATAATGATAATAAAGAAGTACACAAACTTACTAAAGTATACATACGGTGGTGCCTTTTTCAATAATTTTGTAAAGAACGCAAACCAATTTTTTAGTTTAATTGATAATACTTTAGTGTGGAATACCCATTTTGAAGTTATATTGCTGCATTGAACTTTCTCCTATTAATCCGTTCTCCGAAAACCATGACTTTAAAATCTTCGGAATATGTAACACGCTACCAAAATGTAGGATAAGTTAAATGGAGCTGTAATTATTTGTTTTGCATGCTCTAAAGGGTTCGTGGTATTAATGCTCCCGCTAGACACTTGTTATTGGTACTCTACTATCCGAACCAGAACTGTAATGCTGTATAAGGGCTTGAACGTCTAAACTTTATGTGGATAGTAATAATAAGACAATAAAAATAAGACCATGTATATAAAAATTTTGGCATTTGTAACGCCCGAAAACGTGGCGTCAAAGTACATGCGAGAGTCATACAGTACAGTGAATCTAAGAATTCTTAGAATATGACAAAGGAATGTTTGCAAAGCAACATGCTATACCTTTCAATAATCTATTTTAGCTATTAAAAAACTGTACTGTACTTGGTAAATGGTATTTTTGAAGTCATACAAACCTGCTGGACGTCAGTTATAATACAATAACGAACACGGAGTACGGAGAATTTTTTGGCGTAAAAACATTGTCACCATGTAAAAATTGTTATAACATGATCAGAATTGCAATATGAGAGATTGTATTGCACTTTTGAGCTTAGAATAATTTAAGTATTTGAAATTACTAAAATTTTAGTTATTGTGGTAAATATGTTTACTAGATTTCACACAAAACAGCTGTACGGAGACTTAATTGATCCAGTGTATGTACACGTACATATTTTGTGATTGCAATTTATTGATATTATTTCATGTTCAATTGTTGTAAAGATTTGGTAAAATCAAACTACAGTCGAACTTCTCTATAGTGAACTTCTATACAGCGAAATTTTCCTTACAATGAAGCAATCTTTCAAATGTAAATTTGAGTTTCTTGCGCGTTTAGCTCCATATGTTATTATTTCAAAAAAGATTCCGTTACGCATACTAACAACACTGTGTGACGAGAATAAAGTAACATATAAATAGGAGATTCACTAACAATTTAGACAATAGTTGTACGTATTCAGTGAACAAAAGTGACTAAGCGAAGTAGCATTTCTTTTGAAAAAAAAATTATGATTAATTAATAAAGTAGGAAATGAAGGAAAAAAGATATACATAAATAGCTAGCAGTTTGGAATTTTTCCCAGAACTTTATCAAATATTTTAAAATATAAGGCATTAAAATAAAAGTGAAAAATATATAATTTCTGTACAATAAAGTTTCTATGTAATAAAGCGATTTTTTGGTCCCATGCAGATTCATTATAGGAAAGTTCGACTCAATTGAACTTACAAAATAACCAGAAACAATTCTATGATGAGGTAATTAAATTGATTCAGAACAACGTTTGCACATACACACATTCATACTCGCAATTAATCAATCTGAATTGCTTCTAGTAATAGAATCTATTTATATACATTTATTTATTGAAAATAAATGGACAATTTATGATTTAATATTGGATATGTATTTATATCATTAAATCACAATAACAATAATAATAATAATGCTTTAAGCATGATGGCAATAAAAAAAAATAATAAGAGACAAATGATCTCATGTGTAAGTAAACAAAAATATGTAGTAAAAGCTTTCACACAACATCGTAAGAATTAAGTGCCGGTTCACATACTTCAACTTTTGTTGCTTAACTTTTGAGTTTGTAGGCGGGAGAGGAAAGAAGAGTGGTATTTGGTACGGAGCTACTTGTACTCGTGAGGCTTGTATTGTTTTACCATTCGTAATTATAAACACGAAGTAAGACAACTGGCAAAGAAGTCACTGAAAGCTCTTTTTTGCCCAAAAGTTATTAAGATAACATTTTGCTTAATATAATTTTTTACAATTGTTCTATCTTCAATTAATCGAAACTTTTTTTTAATGTCATGAAGTAATTTCCGGGTGTATTCCAGAATTTATAGATTTTTTCCACAAATTTCTAATAATCCTAATACGGCCCTCCGACTTTGCCGTTCGCCTTGCTATATGAATAGCTCATGTCCAGTATATGAGTGTCATATAACAGGTGGGCCAAAAGAAATTACAATATTGGAAGAAGCTCTTATTTTTGCAAATGGCGGCCATTTGTGAACTAGACAGATGTAGAATATAAGTGAACAAGCCATGGAGGGATACACTCCCAAAGAAAACGGAATAATCGTGTTTTTTTTTATATAAAAATTCGTCTGTGGTGTTGGCGCAGCGCGAATTCTGTCGCCGATTCCCCGGTCGTCCGGCACCAACTGCGCCGTTTGGCCACCAACCTTGAAGTGTATGGGACCACACGAGACGCTGCCAAAAGTGGCCGGCTCCGCAGCGCCCGTTCTGCCGGGAATATCGCCGCTGTTGCTAAGGTTGTCGAGCTGTCGCCAGAAACATCGACCAGACGCTGTGCCTCACAATTACTCATTAGCCGGTCCCTAAGGCGAATTTTGGTCAAAGGCCTGCGCATGTTCCAGTACAAAGTCCAGTCCGTGCATCAGCTGCTGCTGTCGACCGCCAAACGAAAAAAATGAGAGCCAAACAACATCGGATGACTTCTTTTGGCCCACCTTGTATTAGTCAATTTTCGAGAGGTTAGTAATTGTGCATTGAATTTAATACATCGCTGTAGTGTACGATATATTGTATTATTATGAATTATAATCTTTAAAATCTATTTTTCTGGTAAAATTCACACATATCACAAATGGAAGGCAAAAGTATATATCATCGTTATCCTGCAAAAAAGTCCTAAGACACATAATTGTGTTTCTGAGTTATTGGCGATTTAAAGTTTATGGCCCCAGGAAAAATCTTTAAATAGCTTAGATGAAAATTTATATTAGAATATAATAATTAAATGGCTTAACTTTAAAATGAAAGCAAACAATTTAATTCAGTTTTATTTGTTTAATTTTTTTTTATACAAAAATGAAATGTAATACAAGATACTATCTTGGACATAGACTTTTTTTGCAGTAACAAATTGTATTTTATGGACATGGAAAATGTTTTTTTATAATCTTTATATTAAATTGGTTCATCTTGATCACTTGGGACTTTTTTGCTCTACATATTTGGGTGTTTTGGATATAGGATAATTTGTTTTAATACGATAGCTACAAAAATATTCTGAAAAGGCATGGGATTTTTTTACAGCACGTAGGATATGACTTTTGGGACACTTCTGCATCATTAACTCCATTTCACAAAAAAGTGGACTTTTCAACTTTTTTGCAGGATACCGACGATATCATTATTTGACATTGTTTTTATCATGTTTTTCAAGAAATATTTGTTGTGCTTCATTTACAATATTTAGCTCTACCAACAAGGACTTAAAGACAGAAAGAAAGCTGCTAAAGCGACACGCTCAAGAGTTATTTGGGTCTTATTTTCGAGACTGAAAATTCATTTTTCCGCGATGTAAAAACGAAAAGTTAATTCCTATAAAAAATAGTTACATGTGGGTTAATTTAACGTTAATTAGTGATGGTAAAATGTTAATATTTATAGTGGTGAAATTGTGTTTATTTTGAAAACAATTAATATGATCTTCTACAATACCAATAAGTCTCGTATTCTTTTTCGGATCATAATTTGTATATAGTATAAAAATTTGAAATCATATGCAACCGAGCCACCTAAACAGTGACGAATACATGGAAACACACCTGAACACTTATGATGGGAGTGTAGCAGCTCCCGAAAAACAACGTTTCTGTTCTGCCGTGCAAGTTGAAATTAATTGATGTTAATTTATCTCTTGTGCCTTTCGAATATTATCTCATATCCAATTCTTTCTACAAAAATGTTACGAACTTTAGCAAAAATAATAATAATCATTTTGGATTAAAACTACTAACCAATTTAGTTTGAAAAATAATCACATTAATTAAAAAAACATGTGTAGTTTGCCCAAAAATATATACTTTTTAGGAGCACTCTTTTTAAGTAAACAATTTTCCATATTAAATAACGGCCTTGCTAAATGCTTTAGAATAATTTAATTAACTTTTGTAGACGAACTTGCAGACAAACAAGAAACTATCGGCTCTATTCTGTAAAACGAACGATTGCTATAACAAGTAATTGTCAAACCGTATTTGTTAAATGGCATAATTTTGTGCGTTCGATGTAAAGCGTAAAAAATTATTAATAAATTCGTTGTTGTAGAATTCGTTTTTAAAGAGTACTCAGTTTACAGAACAGGGCAGTATGCATGCCTCTTCGCAGTAACTAAACGCTAGGGAAAACATTAAAGGTAAAATAAAATTATTTCGATTTTGTCAAACAAACATCTGGTATTTTATTATTGAGAAAGAAATTTCAAAACCATGACCGTAAAATCAATTTCTACAATGTCTGTCAGTCTTAACAATACACATTAAATTGAAATCGCATGTGTTTGGGAACAAAACAGATATAAATAAACAATAATAATTATGATAATAATAATAATAATACAACTTTTACTTGAACATATTTTTTGATTAAGTGCTGTTTACAAATTACTAATGTTCGATGAAAGTCACTTTTTTAGGACGATGTCGTCCGAGGACAATGTTCGGCCAAAATTTAAAAATTCTACAAAACCAAGTCGAAATCGACCTTCGGCCGATAATCAACAATTGAATATAAGTTTTCGGTAGAATTGGAAGCCGATTAATCGGTCTGACACATCAAATTACATAACGCATTTAGGAAAAAGGGGGAGGAGTTGTTACAGAGCTTAGAATTCATAATGAAAATTCTTTAAAATACGTTTTGGGTGCTGACGTGGCTAAACCAATGATGCCAGAAGTAGGGAATTTTCCTTTTTGTAGGGAATTTATTGGAAAATTTCAAGTGAAGGGAAAAAGGACAGATATTTAATTTTAAGGAAAATGTAGGGAGTTTTTAAAACTTTCTGTTTCCCTTTTATAATTGTAAAGAATTGTTAAAACAAAATTTTATTTTTTTTATTAAAAATCATTGAATTTTCAGAATAGGGAAAATTTTTTCGTCACATGTAGCGATTTCATTAAATTTCTGCTGGCATCACTGAGCTAAACACGTCACTATGTAACTACTTCGTGTAGTCCTTTTGCTGGTGAGGATGCAGAATCGATCAAAATCTTTTAAAGAATATTCATAATTTTGAATGTGAAATAATTTTTTTTGTACTTACATATCGACTCCTTAGCGCCAAATTATCGTAAGCGACAAAAATTAAGTTATAAACATGTTTTCAACGCATAAACTGTTGTTTGCAATACGAATTTGACAGATTTAGCCAATTCAGAAAGTCTTCTAAATCGATGAGTAATAAAGCATTATATGAGGCGCAGTAACACAATTGTGAACGGCCTGTTGTATTGTGATTTAAAAAAAATTACTCCTTGAGTTTATAAGCAAAAGTCAAAATAGAATTGTCACATATTTTTATATGAAATATATCAACGCAATAGAACACTTTGTAAACTGTCTAACTGTATTTTAAAATTTATCAATAACTTTGATAAAATTTTAATTTCAACGATAAAACACGCTTATGATAATTTGCCTCTAAGGGTTCAATATGTTAAATACATTTTTTTTAAATCATCAACATTATCATCATTCTTTAAAAAACCTTAAAATGTAATAACTTAGAATATATTAAGAATCATCTAGAACAGAAAAACTTACAAAAAACCCTCTAAAATTTCATATCCGGCTTCAATCATGCATGAAATTATACATTTCGCTAAAAATCTAAAGCACCTATTAGACGATCATACTTGGTATGTGAGAATGGTATTCCATCATACTCGTGTTATAGCGAAAAATTCGTGTATGTCAGTTTGGTATGTTGCATGGTACAATAATACAGATAATGTCGAAACGTTAACGGACTTTTTTGGGGGGTTCGCATCTGTCAAAATTTGTTTAAGGTTTAGTAACACACATCCACACTACTAAAACAGCACACTTGACATTTGTTTCAAACAAAATTCTTTATAGAGGAGAAAAGGCAACCAAACACACATGTGTATAAACAATTTTTTGACATTTTTCTTATGTGCTTTTTGACAACTGCGAAACTAAAAACAATAAAAAGCAGTGTTGTTGTAGCATCGACACTACCTGTATTATTCTACCATGGTATGTTGAAAACAAAAAAATTTTTGATTTTTGTGTATGACATCATACCATTACCTTCGCGTAATAGCAATTCTGACATACTCAGTACAAACTTCATTTGAATTTTTGAAGGCAAACGGTAACGATGGGTTGGTTGGAGTGCTAATTTTTAAAAGGTTTTATTGAGGAATATAAAACTCTGCCAGAATTATGGAATATAAAAAGTGAAATGAACTATAATAGAAATTTAAAGCAAATTTTTGTAATGGGATCGTTTTAGTTTCTTAACAAACCAAACTCGTGTTTTTTTTGTGTTGTCGTCCGCCAATAACAACTCATCAATTGCCAAAAACTGCAACTACTTCACACGCGATCATATAGACAACCTTCACTTTTCAATGTTTGTCTGCTCTCAGACGAGTCATGTCTTACAAGGTTCTTACTTTTTCTTCTTTGAACTTTCACTAATGTTCACACAAGTCATGTCATGTTGACGACATGTACTTGCAAATACTTTCAGGCTTAAAATTACGAAGAAAAAAGCAAAGCGTAATGACAGTACATGTATCTGAGGGATCTTTTCCTTTCCCCTCGTCTCTCGCCCCTATAAATTAGCAATAAGTGTGAGCGCAGACTTTGTTTTGCAATGATTTACGAAATACTTGGTATGATAGTCTAATAGCAAAGTCCTCTATTTCAAAATACCAAGTATGTCATAGCAAGTATGACCGTTTAATAGCCGCTTAATGCGTATATACAGGGCAAGTTTTTTATGCTTTTTGCATAAAAAATATGCATTTGCATATTTTCCCAATTTTTCCCAAGAAAAGCAATTTTAATAAAACTTACAAAAATTTGCATATTACGCAGGTTGGTAACTCCTTTAACAAAAATTGCTTATGGTAACTGACGAAGCTCCATATATGGTATTCGCAATGCGATAATTAAAAATTCTTTACCCCGAAAATGTTGCATGTTAAATGACTTGATCATGTGTTGCACAGAATTGCAGATTTGGTTCGCTTACATTTTAAAATGTTAACTTACTTGTTGCAAATTGCATAACTGTTTTACTTATGGTAGAACTACATACTCGTACATGTATGTAGAATTTTTTCAAATAAACTTATTGTGTTAATTCCCAGGCGCCCTCTCGTATCATTGTAATGCACTCTATGCACCAAAGTATGATTAATCCCCCAAAAGCCCTCTACCACCCATTAGATGGGGATCTTGGTTAACAACTTTATAGAAATAAGCAGCGTTTCGAATGGGCACTGTGATGATGAGGCGGAGTGCATACGTAATCCAATGGCTTAATTTAAGAATTCATCAGTTAAAACATATTTAGCATACATTAAAGATAATCTTGAATGAATTTGCCACAGTAAAATCAAATTAGAAACCAAAGGACTTTCTTTACATGAAAAGTTTATCCGTCATAGAGGACGTAGAAGAAAAACTTCAGAATATTAAGAATATAATATTTATTGAAAAACTTAACAAAGTATTTAATCGAAATGTTGGCCATCAAATGCCTACCGAGATTAAAAACAACATATAAAGTAACATTGACTGATGTTGAACGTATATTTTCTATATATTTGAAAGTTTTGTGCGACAATCGAAGATCCTTTCAATTTCAAAATTTGATCGATTGATTATACTTTGTAATAAACATTTGTTTAAAAAAACTGATTAAAAATTGTTAGTGTTTGTTTTTTCGGGTGCATATTTTAAAGATTTTTTTGGAATATTTGCATGCATATTTTAATAATTTTTGTGCATATTTAAACTTGCCCTGCATATATAAAAATAACTGTATGTTAAAAAAACACAATTCCCAAAAACATAAAAAATTTACCAAAAAACATGACATACTAAATATGTAATCACTTTAGTGACAAAATCGGAAAAAAACTATGCAATCATCAAAAACAAATCAACAAATATTTGAGATAGGTTAAATATTTCCGAACATATTTGTTCAATTCACAAGCTCAGTCGTATGGCTTATCGTTTAAAAAAGACGATATTTGTTTATGTGCTTGTGAAGAGACAAATTTGTTGTATCGTCTTTTTGGCGTATTTTAAATGTCAATTCAATGTAGTCAATTCATTGTAAGTAAATAATTTATGTCGAACAGCAAATTTCTTTTTATCAAATAAAAAAACATGAGAAGTGAAAATGAAAAAATAAATTAATTAATACCTTATGCCACCAATATAATTTCGATATGATTGATTCAAGTAAGTGCAACTTTATTTAATTTTTTTCTGTTATAAGAATCATTTCTTTGATACCACAAAATTAAACCAGATATGGGAATTCTAATTTTATGTTAAATAGTTAATAACTTTTTCGTGACAAACAATTTCGATTAAAATGGTTTGCAAATTAAATTGAAATAAATTAAGTATATATTTATCATTAAGAATATATTTTTTGGGTTTACTTAGCCTCGGTTCGCACTATGAAATTTTATTTCATGAAACTGGCAGTTTGTTGGTGAGAGGGGAGAGAAGAATGGTGTCGGTTACACACTTTCATGTTCACTGAAATTCTGTTTTGTATTGTAATTCGTAATTGTCAACATGAAGTTGGCTGTACTATTATTTTTGATTTTACTTTATTTTTATATTCTTTTAATGGTAGTGACAGCAAAAATTTGTTTTAGAGTGCAAAATAGAAATTTTAAAATTAAAATAATGTGAAAGTAAACAAACAAAAATATTAAGTTTCATGAAATTAACTTTCAGTGTGCAGACACGAGTGAAATTTTAAAAGAGAATTTCAGAAATTTCATGAAAGAAACTTTCATAGTGCGAACCGAGACTTATCACATAACATATTTAAAAGATTTTTACAAATTAATCTAACAAATAGAATTTTTCCATACCTGGTCTCAATACAACCATTTATAAAACATAAGTATAAAACTCAAACGTATAATTATAACGCACTTTTGTATGAAAATTACCAACAACAAAAATACAATACTGTATAATTAGACAATTACACAACACATATGACGTTAATACGAGCTTGTGAATTGAGCAATTGTTTTACTTCAAGTTCGGATGTTTTGCCAAAAATTCTACAGATATAATGACCACACAAAATAATTTAGCAAGTTAAAAATGTTTAATTTAATTGCGCAGCGGAACTCCTTAAACAAATAACGTTCTATTGCGTGCAGTTATACATTTGAATGTAGTTTTCCTTTGCTTCCCTTGTCTTTTATTCCACATTTCCACATGTGAATAATGGTTTCTTACATCTCTCAATTTCATAGACCACCCATTCCCATTAACAAGGTTGCCAAACTAATTAAATTCGCCATTATGGCTGTCGCTGTCAAGGTCATCAACAATATACATATGTACATATGTATGCATGTATATACCTATTTATATAATTGCTTCTGTTATTTTAGTTTTGAAAATGTTTTTAAAATCAACTATAAAAAATATGAAGGAGAACAAGGTAGTCTACAATAAAATTTTTCGCATGAAAGCACACAAAATACTTTTTTTTTTGTATATGACGTTACACATTTCGCATTTGTTCAACTCTCAAACTTTTTCTCTTTGGTTAAATTTTGTTTGTGTACGTAACAAACTTAATGCGTGGGTGCTGATTACATTTTCACTTCAGTTACATTCTAGTAATTTGTAATTGCTTAAAATTGTAATTGCATCAATTGTATCAATTACATTGCCCTGAACTCTTGAGGGAATAGTTTTAGTTCATATTTTCAATGAGAGTAAATTGAAAACTTTAAATTTCTTTTCTATAGGAGGAACTGTCTTATGAACGTATTTGTCGAAGTTACATTACATCTTGGTCCGATTTTCATTACCATTACTAATTGGTTTTGTCCTAAAGATAGAGTTATAATATTCTGACTAGTTTTATTTAAACGCTATTTATGTTTGAAAGCCTCCCTTTTTAATACCTTTTTTGGGGAAATATATAGAAATTAGATTAATATGAACAGATGAAGTAGCTGTGCTACAAACATTAGTATGTAAGTGATATGGAAGTTCTTGGAAAATATGCTATAGTATGTAAGGAATAGCAAGTAAGAAACGATAGTTTATAAGACTGATTAATATGTAATGAATATGGTAAATAAAAAATGAACTTAATTGTTATTTATGTTTGCCAAATCTATAGAACTCAGGCGGTTGGAAATCTTTAAATTTGTTCACATACTTATGTATGTAGCTATGATCATGAAAATATATTAAGCACTACTTACCATCACATAATTTTAACGTTTTCACTAAATCGAAAAAGCAAAATGCCAGCAATAAGTGCGTTCGAGTACCTAAAAGTTTAAAAAAAATTTGTACCGAGCTTTACTGCAGTTTACTGAATTGCGTTCGTTTACCTAAAATACAGTAAATGAGAACAAAAATTGAGAGCGTAAAGTGACACTTCGTGGCTGAGTATTTAAAAATTTTTAATGCAGAAATTTCTTGTAGTAAAATTTAGTAAAACAAAAAAAACATATAATTCGAGAGGTAAACAAACAAAAAAGTGTGCAATTTGTGAAAAAAATTATTTAAAAAAAGAAAAACTGATACAATAAAAAGTGAATAATTATTTTTTAAACAACTATATGCCTTTCAAAAGGAAATGCATGTTGTAGAAACCATTTACAACCTAAAATAAGAATAACATAACAACTTTTGAACTCTCTTTTCTTTGTGTTATTTTAATTCTTTGGAGTTGCGAAAGTGCTAAATACATACATATATGCTTACTTAGTTCTGCACTGGTTTTTAAGGTAATCGATATTAAAAACAAATAATTACACACTTTCAAATAAATCTAATCAGATACAAATTAGCAAAATTAAATAAAATAAAAATAAACATATAGAAAAGATTCTGGTACCTAAAAGGGTGTAGAATAAGATGAAATGAGTTAGATTTCTGATAAAAATTTATTTACCCCATAAAAACTTACAAAACAAAAACTTTATTGTTTTCCTTTCTTATAGTTATTTTTACAATGTGTACACAGCGGCAACAATAGCAAAGGCATTGTCACACTAAAAGCGAAAACAATACGTCACCACATAGGCATGACTTCACCAAAGTCGGCACCCAATCATAACTAACCATACCAAATCGCATCTCCCAACTGAAGGTGTGTTCAAAGTGATAATGCGTTATGAAACTTTAAATGCGTTTTTCTCAAAACTTCATTTTCACACACTAGGTTCATTTTCTCGGAGAAGGTCAAATATTTTCTTAAAATGTTCGTATTATAATACAAAAATATTTCATCGAGTACCATCAACAACAAAAAAGAGTTAATTAGTCAATAGTGTAAATATATTTCAACACTAGATTTATTTGCAATCAGCTGTTTCCTTAATCTTACAAATTTTTAAAATTTTTCTGTTCGCGTACTTTTTTTTGGGCAGCAGCTTTTTTGGGAGTAAATTTTTCAGTTCTTTCAGTAATTACTCATTTACTGCATTTTAATGCAAAAGTACTCGAACGCACCTAATGTAAAAATGATTTTTTGCACGTTAAGAAGGTATTAAGAAACTAGTTTGCTTCAAAATTTTGGTTTTTGAGATATGACAATATTGCAATAAATATTAGCCAAAGAAAGGTACATAAGTACATACTTATATTAAATTGTAATGTCAAGTCATTACCGCGATTTTAGTGGAATTTTCTCTCCAAGTGGCAAATATGATAATAATGACTTTTGAAATTATAATTTTTCTTACTAATACAATCATAAATTTCTCAAACACTGACATGCATTCATACACACATCCCCACACATACATACATACATAAGTGTCTTATGGTATAAAAGAAAAACGCGTGCTTTTCCACTATTAAATACAAAGAGAAGAAAACTAGTAGAAGTTGCTTTTGGAAAACTTGAATAGTAAAATATTTATGGATTTTATGCTGCACCGTGGGGTTAAATAAAAAATATGGTGTTAAATATAAGTATAAATAATAAACAATGTAGATGATTGGTATGCTTTTATTTTTTATATAAATTTCTTTATAAAAGCTTTTATTTAGTTTTTCAAAAACTTTTGTTTGTTGAAGGTTTTTTAGCTACTCTATATACATACATACATACATGCATTTCATTGGTGCTAATAAAAAAATAATAATAAAACCCTCAACAAACAAAAGCTTTTGAAAATCTTTGAAAGAAGATATCGAGGAAATCTCGATTAATAAATTAAAAAAAAAGCTTTTTAGTTTTGCTTTTGGGTTTGGAATGAAATCTTGCTTTCTACTAAATACTTCTAGTATACAGATTCTTAAACACAATACGTTTCCGTGTCAATAAAACATTACGATTACAAAAGAGGGCAGGGCCAAGCCTCTACAAGATATGTGTATAATAATTTTTGCATAAGGCTGTAGTACAATAGCGATTCTTATGACATTTTTATGGTCTGCATACTTTGTACGTTCTTAAGAAAAACAGAATCCAAAAAAGTCATATATGAAAAAATAGCATCGATTAGGGATGGCAAAGCAACTGAAGTTCGGTTGCTATCGACAATCAACCCATTAGTTTTGTTTAAAAGCATAAAAAATACCTTGAGAAAATAAGCATGTCCTTCAACTTAAATAAATTGCTCCAGCTATTAGGTTATTATATCATTGACAAATCAAATTTACGAAAGATAGTCGTGATTTATACGAAGACTTTTTGTTTGACATTTTTAGAATTTATGAATGAAAGAGATAAAAGGGCATACAGCGGGGTAAGAAACCAAGAGAATTTAAAAAAGTCTTCGTATAAACCTCGAAGTTGCGAAAGATTTTTCACACAACATGTTGGCAATTTCGAAGTCCTGCAGAACAGTGTTGCCAGGTAGTCTTTATCCACTACAGAAGATTTTAGAAAAACCTATATTTAACACTAAAAAAACTCTCTTTAATAGAAAAAGTTCTGAAAAAAATTTCAGTTCAATTACGTTAATTTTACTCGGTGTTAATTTACGTACTAATAACCTTAGCTGAATAAAGAAAACACTCACAAAATTTTATTGAAATTAGACCAAAAAATATTTGCTATAGTTTCTTGAATATTTGTTTATCATGAAATATCTGAAAACAATTGTGTTTAGTTTTAATTGGTGTTCTAGTTCAGCCATTCAAGCGTTTAACCTTGGAATGCCAGAATGGCTTCTTTTTAATACACGCTTGATATGCAATTACATAAGTTGTCTCAAAAGTGTCCTATGTCTACATCACGAAATATCAGATGTCAAAGTTTACAAATTTTTTTTGTGAATAACTTCTTGTGTTTTTTTTTGTAAGATCAACCGTTTTCGAGCGCGAGGATTGTAAAATGCTACGTCATATTTGCACTGACCTGGTACACTCACCCTAGTTGAAAACTTTATATAAAAATTAATGAAGTTAAGTCGCTTTTTAAAAAAAATATGCTGTATAATGTTTTTTTGTTCTATGACTTCGTTCCGGAGGTTCTGGTTTCTAAACTTTTTTAACTGTGCACTCACAATATTATTACAGTAACGGACTGTACGTTATTCAAGAAGTAATCCGTTCAGTCATTTTTAAAGAATTAACATTTGAAATTGTAAGCAATTTTATTTTTAACTGATTCTAACATTCATTCAAAAAACTAAGGACATATTAATACGGATTTTCGGTTACATTCAATATTTTCCGTTGTTTTGAAGTGCTGTTTTTTTTCTTTGTTTGCTTTATTTGATTTGTTTGAGATTTCCTCTCCTACACCAACAGAGGAAAAAACTTTTATTTTTACAATTTCAGTTAATTTTACGTACAGAATATTTTCAGTGTGCATATCTTCGATAATACAAAACTCAAATTAAAAAAATACATAATTTTAAATTGCATGAAAATACCATTCGTTTACTATACAACTATTTTAAATCTATTAATCCATTGCGAACCAAATGTAATTTTTATTTTATAAGATAACTTTCTCTAAAAATCTCGGATAAAAAAATGTTAAAAATTGCATTTGGGTTAATGAATTTTAAAAAATATTACACACCAATCGAACAGTATTTTCGTTCAATTTAGTATGATATACATTATTTTACTTTGGGTTTCGTATTGTAGAAGATATGTCTAATTAAAAAAGTTTTGAACCCGGAGTTACGCGGAATTATGTGAGATATTTAAAAAACTAACACAGATTTATTTATTTTAGAAAGGACTATAAGGTTATAGTTTTCAACAAGTCGAATGTGCTAGATCAGTGCAAATAAAAGGTAGTGCGCTGCACGCTTCGCACTCTATCTGGAAAACGGCTGGTCGTGCAAAATTTTGCTGTATGCAGAATTCGTAGGGCATCTCTACCTGTTATTTTTTTACAAATTTTAAATTTTCTTTTTGAGCGAAAAAATATTATGTATTGAAAAAATAATTTCAGTCGAACTTCCATAACGTACGACGGATTCTATGTGCCACGGCATTTATAGGGCTCATAAGTTGTAAGTTCAATGCTCGATAAGAATTTTCCACATCATTTCCGGAAGGCTACAGAAAAGTTTCTTCCACCGTGTCCTCGCCATCACTCGCCATTCTGCTTAAGATGGGATCCCCCGAATAAAAACCAAATTGGATTCGAAACAATGCACTTCAATAATAAGTATGTCTGCAAATCACTTCAAAGTATAGAATTCATATGCATGTAATTTCGTTCGAGTTATGGAAGTTCGAGTTACGGAAAGAGAATTGTAAGTTATATTCTCTCTTAGCGTTACTGCCAATAGAATTGGATAGACTTAGAGAAAATTCGAGCTAAGCTGCGTCTCTCAAAAAAGTTGAATTAGAGTATTTTCATAAATCAAGTTATAAAACAAAACTTTGCAACCCTTGTGACGTGCAAAAAGTTTAACAACATTCCACAAGCGACGTATGTACTACATATGTACATATATAACATAGCAGTTAGTGCTGTCAAGTTCCGAATCTAAAATTTTATTTTCGTAAGCCGTTGATGAAAAACGAATTGAAACAATTTAAAGAACATAAAACTTAAAAAAAAGCTAATAAAAAGCCAGCAAAATTTACTTTAAATTTGATAAGCAAGAACGTGTATAATGCGTGGTGTGTAATTTACAGTTTTTTAAGCGTCAAAAGCTTAAAACGCATGAAACGCAAGACGCGTAGAACGCGTGGTGTGCACTTTCAGCTTTATAGCAGTTCAAGTTATGGAAGTTCGACTGTATTATCTATTGAGATTTATTATGAAAGTCATAACCGTATTGGCCCCTGCCACCTTGAACTAAAACATATTTGGTATTATTCACAAACGCTCAATAAAGTTAATGTGTACATTAAAACCGGTTTTCCCATAGAAAAATCCAACATTAAACCTACAATAACTTTATTAATCGTTTGTGAATAAGGCCAATTATCTCCAAGCGCGAGAATGGAAACGCCCAAGTCCTTTCTTGTTCCATTGTTATCCTACTCTCTTACTGGAGCGTATTACGGCTTTTCTTTATTTCATAACACTGTGCCAGTAAAAATAAAGTGTAAAAGAAAATTACACACACACACACAAGTGTGAATGACGCCATCGTTGCCACTCATTAGAAAAGAGAGACCGGTAACAACATGTCTCTGTTATAAAAAAAAAACACACATGCAGCCATATACATACATATGCACATACTACAATGCAATGTACACACTTACCCGCATAAAAACTTTAAGAAAATAAATTAAATAAAATGTTTATTTACGCTCATCCAATACAACAACATATTAAATTTTAAAAACAAACAGAGAGAAACGGTCAATATAAACAAATCTTTGATGAAGAAAGAAAAAGCGGCTAAATAAAAAAACAAAAGAATACACAACAAAAAGTAACGACAATGCAGCTGTTAAATGGGCTTTTTTCAAGCGGAAACCGTTTTAACAAATAAACAACAACTTTCAGTAAATTATTGGTTACCATTAACAACTTCTTAGATAAGCTCGAATTCATTACACCGTGCAATAGCATATTTTTCACCATGAACAATTCGATATACATACATATGTACATATGTACATACAGTCAGAGAATAAAGTTTAAATATATGTAGTCATAAAATATTGAGTTTAAGGAAAAGTATACACAGGAAAAGTATACACATCTCACAAAAATTTTTTGTATGCAGTTTTATTGGACAACATGTAAAACTAAAAAAAAACAAAATACCTATTTAATATATTGCAAACTTAACGGTAAATCTCACAATAACAAGAAGAATGCACTGGACCTATTAATTTAAATTAAATTTCTTTGCTTCGCCTGAACAAAATGTAAAATAAATCCTTTGAAGGATGCAACGTTCTATATCCCAGAAAAAATGACTTCATCATTTATTTTGTATAAAATATTTGAATAAAAACTATTAAGGACATGGAAGTTTCTGTTTGGACAAAACGAATATGTTTTTTTTAAACTCTAGAAATCACGCGCTTTCATTTGATACCAATATTGTTATAAAATGTTAATTATTCATATTTAAATGGTCTCCTTTAAAAAACTAAAGTTAAAAAAATTACAAAAGATGATTAAATTGAAAACTTAGTAGGTACACAGTTTTACTATACATAGTTTGTGTATCGAATTATTATTCATCATTATTTTTATTCGTCATAAAAACAGTCTCATGGATCTGGTTCTTTTTTAATTAGAATTTTCCTTCCCATTTTCAGGTATTTTATTTATGACTTTGGTGCGAGAACAATTTAGTGAGCCCAAAAATGTATTTTGATACGACTTAATACTGCCTTCCCCTTGTATTTATCCTTTAAATTTTACAGCGGCTTTGAATACTTTGAAACCATCCAATTACCTTCTAGCAATTTAATTCTTTTATTAGTTTCGTATAACAATTTAATTATTTTTTTAAATTTAAAGTTTTCTCTTAAGTTTTAAAACGAAATAACTATTGAAAAATGTTTTTCTTCGTGAAAAATTATATAAACCTGAAAGGATTTTTTGCCTTAACCAGCATAGACGGCTTTTCCGCGGTTCAAAGTTTAATTGAGCTGGGAGAAAGACAGAGATACGAATGTTTTCTCATTCTGTCTTTCTCCCAGCTGAATTAAAACTTTGCAAAGTAAGTTTTGAATGTGTAAAAGCCGTCTTTGCAAAGTTTAAATTCAGCTGAGAGAAAGACAGATAAAGGAATACTTTCTTTTTCTGTCTTTCTCCCAGCTCAATTAAACTTTGCAAAGTAAACTTTGACTGTGTAAAAGCCATCAAAGTTTTTTTATATTTTGTTGATTTTGTTACCATGTAATAATATTTATCTGTGTGAGCCATAGAAAAATGGTGATATACAGAAAAATATCAGTTTTTGAATATGACCAAAAACTAGTAATAGATTTTCGAAAACCGAAAAAGCTTTAAAATATTTTAGAAATTCCTAAAAATGTAAAAAAGAGTTAAGATCGGGGGAAAATATGAGTTGACGGCAAAATAACATAAATTGCGGAAAAGTCGCGAAAAAAAAGTTTTCCAAATTTGTTAAAAATCAGTAAGGCAGAGCGAAAAACTACCATAAAAACTTAAATCGGAAAAATAATCAATATACATAAAAATTTTTTCAAATTTTATATAAAAAAATTCAGACAAAAAGGATCGAAGTTCGAAAAAATCATCTACATAACAAAATTATAAGAACAAAACACAAAATATAGCAGAGTAAAAAAAGAGAAATAATAGAACTGATTAAATTTTTATAATATGACAATATAAAAATCGGTGAAAAACATTCAGAAATAGTAAAATTTCAAGGAAAATTTGAGGAAACTTTTACCAGAATCATTCCATCCATTTATGGCTTTTATTTTAATTACTTGATAACTTGATGAAGATTACATTGACTACGCAAGATTCGATATATCGAATAGCAAAGCAGGTCACTGGTCACTTATTTTTTTCATTATTAATTAAAAAAAAAGTTGGATTTTTAAGAAAAGAAATGCTATTTTAAGAGCATATTATAAATATTTTTAGAGCATATTTTTCGGTACCACTGGTCATCACTGTTAAACTAAAATCTCTGCAACCATTAATTCTGTGGTCACAAGCAATAACAGCCTAAGTCGAAAATTATACTTTAGAGAAAAATCACTTTTTATGTAGAGAAGTGTTTCTGAAAAAATTGAGAATGTGCTTTAGAAAAAATGTATTGCAAAATTAAGGATACGTGCACGGACAATCCTAAGACAAAAAACGACAATGAAATTTTCATTTGTTAAGGAGATATTTAATAAAAAGATAAATAAATGATTATTGCGAATGGAAAATATGAAATTGGAAAGAATATGTCTACTTAAGATTTTATTGTAAAGTAATGTTTCATTTGTTGCCAGTCATATATTGAATTAAGCGATTATTGTACATTGAATTCCCTTTGGAATAATCATTTATCTTTACTTTGGTTCTTATGAAAACTCTCTCTTTTATTTTCGAAAAAAGTGCAAAACAGCTTAAGTAATTTTAGGCTATTTTAATAAATTAATATGTTATGAAAATATTTTCGTAAGTATAGTTAGGCGCTTATTATAAATGAAATGAAGCATCATTACGACCTAGGTCTATATGTTTTTATTAATAACTTTTAAAAGAACATCGTTAGAGAAATGGGGATTTTACGTAAATATAAAGTTTTGTTAGTGGAATATGATAGCATACATAGCTCACATTGGCTTAACTCGACTTAGGCGGTTATTGCTTGTGACCACAGAATTTAGAAAACCTAACATTAGACACAGAAAAATACACAATGTAAAAACAGCGAAAACAAGGTTAATTTTACATTTTTCGTTACTGATTTTGCTTCATAGTCGTTTCGTGTTAAATCAATATGACATTACGACAATTTGCAAATATCAACAGCACATGTCAATTTAACATGCGAGTCGTATTGAAAAAATGTACCCACATTAAAATAATATGACGAATCTTGTTGAATCAAAATTATTTCGGTTTGAAACAACTTAAATTGCATATTGAATGAATAACATATTCAGCATGAAATTCATTTAATATGTAAGTAATTATAATGTTGAGTTAATACGATTCAATGATTGATCTAACACGAAATTCTTTTAAAATTAAACCGATACTCAAATTAAAAAAAATTCTAAATGATTGTTGATTCAAAATGATGCCTTTAGTTTTTTTATTATTTATTTTATTGTATGTAATGTATGTAACATTTGATGCTAACGACAAATCATTAGTAGATCTAAAACCATATTTTTGAAAAGCTTCAAACCTCTTATCTTATACGAAAACTTTTAAAAAACCAATGAAAATTTCTTATACTTTGGTAATTTTTGAAATTTTCATTGAAATCCGTGGAATACTTATTAGCAATATTGATTTAAAATGTACTCAATGTTGATTTTATCAACTCCAAAGTTAATTTAACGTAATAATTTTTTTGTTTACTTTAACTACGAATTATTTTCAATATACTATTTGTTAGCTCAAATTTAGTTTTAAACATTGAATCAATATGAATATATTTATGTTATCTTTCAACAAAGTCAATATTTTTGCAAAAAAAAAATACATGACATGAAATCAACATTGTTTAATTTTGGTTTTACATTGATGTTTTTTTCTGTGTGTACGATTTTTCATACAAAATGTAGACTCAATAATACAAAACAATCTTTTAATTCAAGTCAATAGTATTCGTATTTATTTTCAATGTGGTAAAAAAATATGTATGACTTGGAGAGTATGTTTCGTTTATACCTATTCCATAATCCATATCAAACTTGTTTGCTCTGGGTGTTTGATGCAAAAAAGTTTCATGATTTAGTTCTACTCCGACGCCTCTATAATACGGTCGTGTTGTAACGGTTGGCCCAAATTCGTTTGCCAATAGAAAATATACTCGCTATTTAAACGAATTCGCAATCAATGAACTTGTATTGGCGCGCATTTGAATTAATAAACGATATTAAAGTGATTCTCTTTTTTACAAAACGTTATAAAGAATTTAATTGTTTGCAAATGAAAGCGAAATTAAATTCTAAAAAAAATAATTGAAAAAACAATTTACTGCCACACAAAGTTCATGGTTAAATATGAATGACTTTATTCAAACACAATTTTGAAACATTATTTTCAATTTGTTTTTAAATAACATTTTAACATTTACAATATAGTCGTATTTAGAATTGTTTGCCAGATTTTTTTAAATACACATACATACATACTATATATTTTTTAATTTTTTCATTGTTGTTGAAAAAAAGGTGTAAGATTTCCGAAAGCAAAATGTATTTACATTTAAAATTATTCTTAAATGAGTTTCAAACCCCATCATATGATGTCAAAAGTCATGTGTGCAAAACAAATAATTAAAATGTTTTGAAACATTTATTATTTTTTAAATAAATAGTGGAATTACGCTCGTTTTGAAATCATATCATTCATCAACTAGTTTGAGAATACTCCACACTTTTTTTGTTCATTAAAATCCTAGTTAAAAACAATTTCAAAATGTTAAATACAACACAAGTGGAAAACGTATTTGTTTATTTTAGATAAATTTTACGATGTCCGTCTGTCCTTGTTAGATTTGTAATAAATTCTTGGAAGACTTCAGATAAATTGCGGAGCAATGTTATATCGCATATCTTTTCAATATAGTTACGAAAAGTATCTTATTGAAAATTAGTTGATCTAAGTATTTAAATAGAATTGTAAAGCATACGAAACTATGTACACCTGCCCAATCTTCTCACCAACAAACTCAAGAATTGCCGCAACAAAACTTGCAAATCTAGACGGGGACTTACATGTGGTTCTTGTGTGAAAGTCGCAATTGATAGAAAAAGTTTTTACTTATTTATAACAAATTTCGTTCCTTTCAAAAGGTGTTTTTAAATATTTAGTTTTAGCGAATTGTGATTTTAAATTTTGTGTTTGTATTGTACATTTCGAAAACAATTTGGCAATTTTTTCTAACAAACTTTAAACTTATAACGATAAAACTAAGAAGTTACGAGTATTTAGAAGATCATTTGAGATCTTATAAAGATCTCCAAAAACGTCAAAAAGAACGTTATTTTGTTATTTTCAAGAGTAATTACAAAACTGTATAGAGTATACATAAATATGAGTTATTTAACACATCACAATAACACAAAGGGTGTACCAAAATTCACGAAAGATTTTAATTTTTCGCCATTTGTGCAGTAAAGTGTTAACAAGCCTTTTAAAAAACAATTTGACAGCTGACAGTTTAGGGTTTGTAAGCATAAAGCGTTATGTTGAATGCTTTCATTTCACATCTCAAAAATAATGAAAAAATAAAAACTTCAATTTAATTCAAATCTTGCGTTAATTTTGGGATACCCTTTATTGGGGGGCACTGCCCCAAATATTTGTTTTATATTTATTTCTTTTTTTTTATTTTGTTGTCCTTCAAGGAAGGAGCTCTACAAATGTTTCTGGCATAATATATTTTTTATTCTTTTAGAACAAAATAAAAATTATATACCTAACAAGTGAAAAAAGTAGTGTAAACGTTTTTAACAATCAGTACCAGCTTTCGACCACAGCAACAACAAAACATCGGTTACAATGACAATGACATGTTAAACAATTGTTAATCGTAAATTATTTTATGTACATACATACATGCACACAAATTAAAAAAGAAAAGCATTTAACAGATTTACGCTATTAAAAGTGTGTGAGCGTGAGACCGTTTAAGTGTGTTAAAGAGTTCGCAAATTAAAAAAAATTCATTAAAGGCATGTCACTATGGAGCTGATAAGGAAATATCAGCAAGGAAAACTAATCACCAGTGACGTACGAAAACTGAACAGTATGTAATTGTTTTATTATTATTATTTTTATTTAATTAATATTAATTTATTAAAGTTTTTATTTAAAAATATACATACTTACATATAGTAGACTCGTGGTAGAATTTGAAGGAACTACTCTATAGAAGGGAAAGAAAATATTCTTTCATTGAGTACTCTATAGAGGGAACCTTCGATTTGATTAGTACTGTGTAGAGCAAACTTAGCAGCAAAAATCAAAATAAGAACAAAAAGGAAAGCAAAAGTCATTTTGATATTCATGTAACACAAAATATGTACATAAGTAAATCCTTTACTTCTGCTTTGTTTTTAATTTTTTTTAATTCAAAGAAGTATAACACGTGCGTGATTTACATATGGAGGTTTAGTTGGTGATAACGTATGCTTTTGATAGCTCACTATGAAAGTTACAAATTTTTTAACACTTGAAACGAAATGCTAAATTATACAGAAGTCGATAAAGGCTTTACATTAAAATCCTTGGCAGATCAATACGGTGTGACCAAATAAACCATATCACGCATTTTGAAACAGCCGTCAGCTAATTTGAGCTTTCTGGTATGGAAGAAATGCTATATCTATGGTTTGTTACTAGAGATGGGACCGTGAGTGACTTTCTACCCACGCTCACGATAAAAAAATTTTACTCATGCACGCTCACGCACGACCTTATATTTTTGGCTCATGTTTCTGCACGAAATACTCACGAAAAATAGCTATAAAATAATTTAAAAAATATTACTAATCCCATCTGCTAATCAGATGGATAAATTATTCCAACAATACTTTGTTAACAAAATAATTTTAATATATCAAAAAAAATCATATTGGGCCTAATTACGGTTGTCGAATTTTCGCCTTCGACTTCGACAAGTTGTACTAGATTAAAGAACCACACAGTATTATACTTTAATCTTGTCCACACTGTCGAAGTCGAAGACGAAAATTCGACAACCGTAATAAGGCAGATTAGCAAAGAAAGTCAGATTTGAACTTGAGCCAAACAATTCCTTTCAACATAAACCTAAAACAGTTAAATTACGTACAAACATTAATTAGAAAATTATATGAAAAATTACAATAACTCATGCACGCTCACGTGATTAAAACAAAAAAAATAATCACGATCATGCATGATCACGCATGATTCACGCTAACCACGTAGATTCAAGACCAGATTCGGAATTAGGACATTGAAAATTAGCTGCGAAAAGCTATCTTCTGATCAATACATACATATGTAAATACATACATATGTATGTATGTAAATACACTAATTATAATAAACAGTTATTTGTTTATTTTTACTAATAAATCTAAAAGGACTGACCACGCGACCCACTGTTCAGAAAAAATTTCATGCTATTTTACAACAAATTTTCTATTTTAACATACATAAACCGCAAAACTTTATCGGTTGAGTGAGTGCCTTCTAGTCTACATTTTATTTAAATAAATTAAAATAAATATTTTAAGCTGGCTAAGAATTTCTTTTTCTTATCTAATAACAAAATTATTCCAAACTAACAAAAATTGCACCAAAATTAAAAATAAAAATTTAATCATTAAATATTTGAATACACACTCTTTAAGTTTCATTGTTATTTTCCGTAAATGTATAAACGTTTGATATTCGTTTCGCAAAAAAAAACAAAACAAATATCAAACTTCAAAATATACAAATATTTTCGAACAGTGTACAAACAAATGTACATACTTATTTATTTACGGGTTAATTGATTTAAATACGCATTAATGGAAACTAATTAATGTAAGCTTTATTGCGTCATTTTTTTAAACATAGAAATTTAATCATACAAGCATAGATTTAATAAGTAAGAGAGTTTTGTTTAGCTGAGCCGAATATTACATGCCCTACACTTATATATGATCTGAAAAATTATTCCTATGTTTTTGGAACTTATACGTGGATGTGTGATTGATCAATTATTCAAACATTTTGGGGGCAAATTTTACGACATTCGATATTGAATGAAATTTCCATACAAATTCAAAAAATTTTATATGGGATTTCGTTCGATTTCGAATGCCGTAATTTTCCCCCAGATTAATAAAATTTTTATTGATCAAAAAATCCTCTATTCAATTAATTCTGATTTAAATTATTATTCAAAACCATGACTAGTTGACTGGTCAGAATTTTCAATAGTTAAATAATTTTAGTTTTGTATTTTTCCTTTTTTATATTTATTTTTGTTTTCTTTCTGTTTTTATATCTTATTCATTTGAATTTGTATGTATTAATTTAATTTTCTTTAAAATATTTTTGTTTTATATTTTTGAACAAAATATTTAAATTTGAATGGGAAAAATTTTATATAGTATTTAATTAATCGGGGGGGCAAATTACAGCATTCGATATCGAACGAAATTTCCAAACAAATTCAAAAAAGACGTGTGGCACTCGGAGACTGCCGCGGCAAAGCTTTTGCACAGCATTTTTTATCAACTTATGCAATTATAATTATTTATTTATTTTTTATTTATGCAGTATTTTTTTTTCTTTGACATAACTATTTTCCTTTGAAAAATGTTATAACTAAAAAATTAATATCAAGTTCTTTTGTTATCAGAATTATTCGTTGTAGTATCTATAGATAAAATCCCGAAAATTATAAATTTATATACTAGTATAAGATGTATGTATATAAAGATGATTTCTTTGACATTAACTCAAGTTTTTTCTTTGATATTAATTAAAGTTACACTTTTAGAGCGTGGTGACCGATAAGAAAAGATTTTTTTCTTTTATTGAATAAATAAGAATTTAATATCGTTTAAAAACCTACGAATTAAGGTTACGAATTATGAGCGTGAGTGAACGTGAGTTGGCGTGAGTGAGCGTGAGTGTGCGTCCATTAGTAAATTTTTAGCGTAGTTTTTTTTTAGTTAGTTTATTTTACACTTACATTCATGCACGCTCACATGATTGAAAAAAACAAAAGACTTAGGAAACTAACTTAGTGTTAGGTTTTTTTCGTTATGGAATTTATTGATTCGGTCGCCGCTCTCAAAGCCCGCGATAAAAGCTATGCAATAGCTTAAAAATTTCGTACGATATCGAATGCCGTAATTTTCCCTCAGCATTTTGATTAACCGAAATTACATGACAAAAAAATTTAACGTTACTAAGAGTTAATAAATCAGTGCGATAAGATCTCTTTGTGTGGTTTAAAATATTAAACATAAAACAGTAAATTCATAAATCAGTAAAACGCATAATATTAGTCGTTTAAACTACCGCTAAAGACCCTGTGATTTCGACAATACGCGCTTTATCGTACACATTTTCTATTCATCGGATGAAGATGATTTTAGTGATTGATTGTGAAACCTACAATAATAATTTTTTTCATTTATCGAAAGTGTAATTGTTTGTATTATTATGTGTATTATTTGTTAAACTATAAATAATAAATGAGACACAATGATTTCCCTCTGTTGGGTTTAATTAAATTTAAAATTATTTGAACAGAGCCATCGTTCACTGAAAAATTGGCCTGTAGTAATAATATATTTAATAATTTCAAGTCATTTGAGAACTTGTACGACTATATGCTAGAATAATAATAATTCTCATATGTGTTTCATATAAATAATTTGAATAAATTAGGCGCCACCTAATAAGTGATAAAATACAAATGAACACTGATGAGGTTGTGTTCCGGCCTCCCTCCGAAAACAATATTTTTATCATCTGCTGTGTAGATTGGAACTAATCAATTTTATCTTGTGCCTTGGAGTATTGTCGCATGTGCAATAACCATGTTACGACCTTCAGCCTAAAAAGCTCGAATTACAAATCACTTTAAAATATATTAGACGTTGACCAATCTTTTATGGAAATATCAAAAATTTTTGACTTTTTCACCTTTGGCGCCATCACTGCTTTAAACCCCAATAAATTTCCCAAAAATTTTATTGCGATTCAAACAAACATAATTTTATAAAAATCGATCTAGAGCTAAAATTTTTTAAGCAAAATTTTACTGTCAAACAAAATATCCCCACTCTAAAGTTAAGCTGCTCATAACATAAATGGTAATAAATTTGTAACTTCCAAGCTGCTGACACAAAGGAGACCAGAGTTGACACTACAAGACATGCTATTGTAGCCACGAAGGGAGAACATATATGCGATATTTGCGACTCACTCTATTCGCACAATTAACGAAAGAGAAATGATAAATTTTTTGCTTTCTCTTTGGTGTTATTTTTCGTATTTTATCAATGACTTCTCAGTTCGGTACACATTAAAAAATCTCAACTTTCTAGAATATATAAGTATTTTTCGTGCACAAATTTTTTATATTTTTGTTTTGTTTACATTCCTTTATTTGTAGTATTTTGTATTTTATAGTTGTCTCTTTCTACGCTGTCCAGCGATTCAGATGATTTGGGTCATTTGCAACTGCCATTTTTTACATGTCTGTTATTAGTTTGCGATTGTAGCTGTAGTTATTGTTATTCTATCTCTGTCGCACGATTATCTGATATTACATGAATACATGATATTGTTATCTCTTTTCATTTATAATATGATGAGGGGAAAAAACGATTTAAGCTAAAACCTAACCTCATTGTTTCATCTCAGGTTTCCCCCTGGTTCTGCTGGCCAGATGTACTTAACATTTGATATATACATAGTGGGGTCTTAAATATTCGCAATATCTATCTACAAATATGAGAAGGTTAAGAGCAACCGACGCTACAGTGGGCCAAAATTAAGCACATTTCGTTGCACAACTTGTCGCTTTCGCAAGTCTCAACAGATTTTATACATTTTTACAGAAGCAAAGACTTAAAACACAAAATACATTTTGTGCAGTCAAAAACGCTACGCGATCAATATTTTTTCGTCATCTTTTAAGTAGAACTAAACTTAAATTTTAAAAACTGTTTTTCAAAACGGGGCGGGATGGATTTATTTTGAAGGCCTTTAATATATTGAGAGAAAAATTCATTTCAAAAGTAGAATTGATTTGGTATATTGAATAAGTACTTAATCTATTAACGATTCTATAATTTAAAAATGCTTTAAGGTTTTAATAGACATTCTTGTTTTAGAAAAAACGCTTCATTTAGGTGCGTATACTTTTTAATTGCGTTCTGTTTTTTTTAATGCTCATTTTCATTGAAAATTAAAAAAGAAACAGAAGTGCACATAAAATACTTAATAAATTAAAGAATTTAGCGTGACGCAAAGGCATTAAATTTGCAACATTTAATGTCAGTCGGTATTTATATAGATGCTAAAGTTTGTATGAACTCACATAAATGAGATAATTTACAATCATTAAAATGTTATATTATTTATTTTTTATATGCATATTTATTTCTTTAATGGAAATTTTATTATGGTTTAAAAGAAAATACATAAATTACGCCTTCTTTGAGGTGTTGGAAATCGTTTTTTTATGCAATACTCAACAATAAATCAGTATACATATATACGTATGTGTCCAACTCTGTTAATTGGGGGCTGTTCACATAGTACGTAACGCACTCCCGCAGGGAGGAGGCACTAGCAAATTTGTTAAGTAATTTATAATAAATGTATATTTGAAAATTTTGTAAATACGTTACTACCTCTTCGTGGCTAAAATCGTCCAAAATATTCTTATACTTTTATTTTTCAAAAGTTTTCGTTAGTCTGCTTTGTTTTGCTTTACACTGCAGACATGAGTGTGCATGATCGTGAATGAAAAGCTCATCTCATCTCTATCTCACGAATTGTACCATGTTTTCTTAAATAAATTTGTGCAAGATGCAAATGTTGCTCCCCAGTGAGACACTATGTAAGAAGTCAGCTACCAAGCTAAACTATCCTCAAAGCCACTGATAATTGTAAGACAAAACATAATTTCAAGTTCCCCACCACATTGCTCTCGCAATTCTAATATAACACAAGCTCACGACTTCATGCTATATTTCAGATAGCGTGACAAGTATTTTAGTTTTCAACCCTCAAGTGGTGAAGGGAAGAAAAATTAGGCAGCTGGCGAGGTTGGTCGATGAGATGGGAGATACTTCTAAATTAAACATTAGCATGACACAGTTATAACAAACCATTTTTTTCTGCTTTTTCATTAATGCTTTTTGAGAACTAAACAACATTTTTATTTTGAAACTCATATAAGTCAATATATAGTAATAAAAATCAAATATTTCTTTTGACTTAAATTCAGTATTGGATTAAAAATATAACAGAACATTTGTATTTAGACATGATTTAGTAATTATTGTATCATTATTTAAATATATTCAAATAGTATTTATATCTATCTTAAAACAAAAAAAATATATATATATTTAATACATTACATACATATATACATTTATATGCATTTATTATTTATGCAATTGCGAACAGGCATCATAATTTCCTCATTACCAGTAGAAACGGAATTCTCAATTGTATATATATGACAAGAGTGTAATAATTTTATTAAATCATCGATAATTGCGAAATCATGGTGAGATTTTTTTAACGAACATCGATGTATAATAAGAATTATACATTTTTATTCAAATACGATTTCTCTGTTTATTTTTAATTATTTTTGTGGTACTAAAAAGTCTTCCAACCTCAGCGTTACTGAAAAATAATATATACTACATAGCTAAATACTAGATTAACCAAATAAAAAATTGGATTTCCTTGCAGCGCATTCTTGAATTGTCACACTTCCGCCCAGAACTCAACTGTTGACTCAACATTTGTTCATTTCTAACTTAAAAGCTTTCAACATTGGATTTCAATCAATGTAATTTGGATCAATATTTTAATGTTTCCAGATGATATTATGCGTTCAGTAGAAAAGAAAAATTTATGCTAAATTTAAAATAGCCTCGAAAAGTCTAAATTGGCATCACTGAAAGTATTGTTGAACAAACTGCGTGTAGTTTTTTTTAGCTTGATAATCTAGTTCAACGAATAATAGCAAAATTCCAAATACGTATATTAATATCTTCAATTTTTTGTAGATTTTTAAAGAATATTTGAAGTCAGTAAAATTTTTTTTATTGATATTCTATTAAATTCAAAAGAAAAACGTAAGAATTAAAAATATGACATTATTCTTGGCAAGTATTCATAGAAAAAGTGATGTTGGTCTAGCAGTCCACACTTGAAAATCTAAATCGTTGGCGCACATTCACAGTCGCTTTTAGTTGCAACTTAAATCTGATATACTTATTTATAGTTGCTAAACTAAAAAGTTAGTTATAACTAAAACTCAAATTAAGGTGAAAAAATAATAACAAATAAAATAATAAAAATATGATACGAGTAAATAATAAAAAGTAATTACATGAAAAAAAAATATAAAGATACTGAAGTTATAAAAAGATTTTAGATTTACAAGTGCAAAGTTACTCATTTAAAATGGTTGACGGTGAATTTTATGCACGATGCTGATTTAATGCAGAAAAATTAATTATTTATACAATTTTACAGTTTTTCAAATAAGCAAAAAACAAACTAGAGATGTGATTTTCTACAACACGATATTGATAAGCAGTTTTAACTAATAATTTAGAAAATATTGAAAAACAAAAACTAAGACAATGTTCTTTTGCTTAATACTGCTATTAACAGGAAATAACATTTTATTTTATTATAGAAAACTGGGTATTTTATCCACAACGTAAAATTGTATTGATATTTCTACATACAATTTTCTTTTTTTCCCCATATCCAGCAGGAATGTTTTTCGTCTATCGTAAAACTGATTCGAAAAGATTTAACAACTGCCAAGAAATCGACTATGAAAAGAAGGTAGTTGGCAGCTTAATTTAAGTGGCATATTAACTCGATTCCAAATAAAAAGTGCGACTATGAATATGCTCCTCTGTTATTAACTTATTATAAGCTAAAAATAAACTTCTTATACGTTGTCATATGAAGAAAAACTGAGAAACTTTAAGCGTCTCTTAGTGTCAGAGCCGTTGAAAGGAAATATAAATATATGTATGTATACAATTTTTTTAGGTGGTCCAACAGGCCATCATCACCACTTAAAGTTCAAACAATTGATTACTGCCTAAACTCTATCAAAGTTTTGTTAACTGTACTTTTCTTCAATTTCAACCTAACTTTTGTATTTCCTGCTCGTTTTTGAAAATTACATTATTTTTTTTCAACAATTTAATTATAAAATTCGACAAAAAATTTGTAATAATTTGTATTTATTAAGTTGCGAGCAAATGACCAAGAGAGGTTAATGTAAAAAATATTTGTTCCCATTTCGATTTAAATAAGCATAAATTTTTTTGCAGTTCCCTCATTTTGACTTTGAGATTTTTAGTTAAAAGAACTTTTTGTAAATAAATCGAATACAGAAATTTAAACGGTCGGAACGGGACGACTTCAATACACATGAACTCAACAAGCAAGAAAACCTCATTTTTACAAATTCTTTAATTGATATGATCAATTTGTTTGTAGGACGAAAATCAGTACAGGATTTAATTAGTAGTACAAATTTCTAACTAAAATATTAATTAAAATTGAATTTCAATTTTTTCTGTGCATCTAAATAAAAAAAATAAGAAAAATTAATAGCATTTTCAATTCATTTCATTTTTTTGTGAACTGTATTGCTTTACGTTGTGTATATGCAGGCCCTATTCGCAAATGTATCAATGCGCTACATCTGATGCTCAGTATGCTTGGAAAAGCATCAGTAAGCAGCATAGCAATTATTCAGGGGTTCTAAATGGCACCGCTAAAGCATTTGATACCCAAAAACGAACCAAAATCGTGTCACAGTATCGCTTATTATTATACTTTTTGTAGTATATAAAATCAAACAGTTTGACAGCAACGAAATCCTTTATTCCCATGCTTGGATTCAATAATTGTAATCATTTATAAGGTTTTTAAATACGGTTGTGGGAAGTTTTTTGATTTTCAAGTATTGAACCAAGTATTACGAAAAACCAAAAATAATATTTTGATTTGTAGGGTACTAACTACATTGTTTACTTAATGTAGTTATCACATACAAATATACATATATGCTACATATGAATACGTACGATTTTTTGTTCTAGCAAGTTTTTCATTTCATTGGTTTATTTTTATTTACCCAAACTAATAATTTGTAGTTAATTCAAATTTTTTTTGTTAGGAGATACATACATAGATGCATGATATCATAAGCCAATGTTAAGAACATTACAAAAATATCAACAACAGAGAATTACTGAAATAATAGGTCCATTTATTTACTTTTGCAGTAAAGTGTAAAAAATTACTAAATGAACTGAAAAATTTACTCTCAAAAAACATCTGCTGTCCAAAAAAAGAACGCGAACGGAAAAATTGTAAAAATTAGTAAGATTAAGGAAACAGCTGATTGCAAATAAATCTAGTGTTGAAATATATTACACTATTGACTCAACTTTTTTTTTGTTGGTACTCGATGCAATATCTATTATAATACGAACATTTTTTTTAAATTTATTAACTGAGATTGCCTCGAGTTTGTTGAGGGTTTATTAGCTAGTCTATATACAAGCATTTCATTAGTGCTAATGCCAAATCATCAGCAGACTTTAAAACATATTTTTGAAATGTTTCAAACCTCTTATCTTATACACAAACTTTTAAAAACCAATGAGAATTTTAAAAATTACAAAAGAATAAATAAGCATAGTAGGCTTTGAAACTTATTCAAAAATCCTGATAAACAAATTATATTATTCGATATGAATATATTTTATTTTCTTTACAAAAATATATAAATAAATAATATAGACTAGCTAAAAAATCGTCAACAAACAAAAGTTTTTGATAATGCGAACATTTTAAGAAAATATGAACAAATTATTTTCTGTAATCTTTTCCATATGTTTATTTTTATTTTATTTAATTTTGCTAGAAAAGAAAGTTCAAAAGTTGCTATGAACATTTATTTCTTTTTAAAAGGCATATCGTTAGCTAAAATCCCAAACCACGTAAATAACAAAAAATTAGAAATCGGTTTTCTGATTGATTATAATGCATATCATCAACATCCATGCCCCCACCAATTTTTACTCTCATATAATAAGAATTAGACATTTTATAAGCGAAAACCGAAAGTACGTAACTACAAGTGCAATTATTATATAAACCAAAAGAACGTAACTACATACTTGTTTCTTGGAAATAGTCACTAACACATTCAAATTGAATTTTGAGAATTCATAGTAAGTATTGAATCTTTTTGATTAACAAAATTATATTTATTTTTCAACATATAACATATTTTGTTTCTACTAAAAAATAATAAAAATGTTAGTTACGTGGTTTTGGATTTTAGCTGACGATATACGTGTTTAACGAATGAATAGTTTAAAAATAATTATTCACTTTTTATTATTTTATTATTTTAATTTTTCTTTTTTTAATAATTTTTTTCACAAATTGTATACTTTTTGTTTTCTTACTTTTGTTTGTTTACCTTTTGAATCGTATGTATATTTTTTTGTTTAATAAACTTTAATAGCAAAAGTTCAGTAAAGTTCAGTACAAATTTGTAAAAACTTTTGGGTACTCGAACGCACCTAATGTCAATGGGAATATGAATATCTGTAATAGAAAACGCAATTCAGTAAAATGCAGTAAAGTTAAGTAAAACTTGTTAAAAACTTTTTGTTACTCGAACGCACCTAATATCAAGACGAATATGAATACATATGTATATGTAATGGAAAACGCATACGTACACATATTTTTATGTCTACTTTTTTTGGCGCTTATTACAGAAATGGGCCACATAAGGCTCATAACTGTGTGTGTATGCATGTATATACGGATGTATGTAAATACAAATTAGAGATGGGATCGTGTGTAAATATTCACTCATGCTCATTTTACTCATGCATATTTTCTTCATATTTTTGGCTCATGTTAATGCACGCTCACGTGAGTGGAAAGAAAAGTTAGTCACAATCACGAAAACTCACGCTCACGAAATACTCACGAAAAAAAATCTATAAATAATTAAAAAATAATATTTTTTTCTATTGATATTAATGATGCGTTCTCCTAGTCTTCTGAATAAAAATAGTTTGAATTTATCAAAAAAAAAATTCTTAAATTAATAAAGAATGGGTAGTCAGATTTGAGCCAAACAATTCCTTTAAACATAAACCTAAAACAATTCAAGTAAGTACCTAAAACATTAATTCGAAAATTATATGAAAAAATCATAATAAAGCAAAAAAAAATATGAAACAATCACGCCAAAAATCTACCCACGCGCTCACTTTTTATACTCACGATATCATGCACGCTCACCTGATAGAAACAAAAAATAAACACGATTATGCGTGATCATGCATGATTCATGCTAATCACGTGAGCGGTGCCCATCTTGAATACAAATATCGAATAATGTTTGATCGATTAATCAAAACTAGTGTATCCAGCGGCCGACTAAATCGACCACATTCTAGAAATTAATATTAAACATATACATATATACAGGGTGGCTGATGAAAGCCGCTACCAAAAAAAAATTGAATAACTTTTTTTCTATTTAATGAATCTGGTTAATTTTTTTTTTATTTTGGAGATTGACTTTTACATTTAACAAAAATGTATAACTGGGACACTGAAACAAGAATTTGGATTGTCCGCCGCTATCACGCACTGGAGTCCGTAGTTTCGGTTCAAAGAGAGTATAGGCGCACGTTTGGCGGCAATCCTCCGAGCAGATGGACCATAATGAGACTTGTAAACAATTTTGCCGAGCATGGGACAGTCAACAGAAGACCTTACCATCGAAACCCTTTAGTTCGAACGGAGGAAACAATCGCTGCTGTAGGTGCTGCCATTACAAAACAATCCACGTGTTTCGACAAGAAGCTTATCTGCTCAAATGGGTATAAGCAGACAGTCATTACAGTCAATTATGCACAAAGATTTGGACTTATTTCCATATAAAATTCAAATGGCCAACAAACTGAACGCTGCAGACTTGCCGATTCGCTTGGAATTTTGCCAGAAGATGCTTAAAATGGTGGAAGAGGATGGAAACATGTTGAACTGTCTTTTCATGTCTGACGAGGCCCTGACCTTACTGCACCTGACTTTTTCTTGTGGGGTTATTGCAAACAGGAAGTCTACAAAGCAAAACCAACAAATTTGAATGAACTAAGGCAATCCATTCGAGAAACAATTGCGGCTATTCCTGTCTCAACTCTCCAAGCAGTAATGAACAACTTTTTGGTAAGATGCCGCACATGCATCAACGAGCAGGGGGGGCATTTAAATTCCATTATTTTTAAAACTAATTAAGCTATATTTAATAAAATTGAATGAGCTTTAACATGAATAAAAGAAAAATGAATTCCATACACTGAAAAAAAATTATTTGAGTTTCTTAATGTAGCAAAATTCATCAGCCACCCTGTACGATAAAATACAAAAACAAAAAATTTTCTAAATAAACAACTTAAAACTCTGTCTCATTTCACAAACACAAATGCACACTTTGTTTATTTTTCAAGTGTGCATGTGTTAGTAGCAACTTTAAATGCTTATAGCTTCCTAAATATCGAACCGATTTAAATAAAATTCAGAATGTAAATAAAATGTATGTAAACGCCCGTCTAAAAACATTTAAATCTTTCTAAAATTGCTTCAGTATTACGTCCGTAAAAGGGATATAAAAAAATATGTGTGCCTATTAACAATACAGATATGTATGTACATATATACATATGTATGTCAAATAATGTTCGAACAAATAAAAAACGCCCCATTTCGAGTAAAGATTTATTCGAGTACTTTATACCGATTAATTGAAGAATTCGAGTGAAGATTTGTATGCATATTTAGTTTTTTCGAAGCGATTTTTACAACAAAAAAATTTACATAACACTAAAAAAAATTACAATGTTGAAGTAGCTATTTAAAAATTAAGCAAATATGGCAACAGTAATATGATTTAGGGATAAATGCAATCAAGAAACACTTGACATCAAACACAACAATTCCTTACAAAGCACGATTTCAATACTCACAAAAGACATTTAGATTTTATTGAATTTCGTGTATTCAATGACTTTTAAGTGTTGACATTTTGAAGTCGTTACTTGTAATCCGAGGTGGTAAGTACTTGCCTCCAATGACATCGCCATAATTAATAGAGCAATAAAACGCCAAAGTGGAAGTAGTGAAAATTATCTACTTCATATCTTTGTTAACATTTTGACTCATTACTTTGACATCCAAGTTTTTACTGATGATACACATACAATTATTTCTTAAACGAAAAAGACCTTGTCAAATTTAATGGAATAGTATGTACATTGTACAACTTGAAGTGTGTCGGCATATTTGTATTTCGATTACTAGTAGAAAGCAGACAAAACCATTTTTCTTCTTGGTTCAACAAACATCATTAAATACGTCAAATAGTCTCGAGTGCTCATGTAATCATTACAACATTTTTATTGTAAACAAATTATTTAAAACTGTCTTGCTGGCTGGATGCCTTGAAGTAACGAGGTGTAGATGGTAATGAGCACAAGTTCAAGTGAAAGCAAATTCAACTTTTGAGCTGTTATATTTAAAAGTGGTATAAGTTCATTTTTTCATCTAAAGAAATATTTAAGGGTTTGTGTTTGAGTTAATTTAAAAATATTGGCGAATGATCATCTATATGAATAATGTTTTTACCACTCTACAAACTTAAAATTTTATTGTGAAAAATAATCATTATATTTATTTCGAAAAATATTCGATTTTTAAAGCTCCAAATAATCTTATAGCGCTTTCAAAAATAACATTATAAGAACGAAAAACCAGAGCACATTTAAGTTGATATTTTTATAGACATTTGCTTTACTCAAATGGATTTTTGAGGTAAAAAATAATTAACATGAAGACAGTCAAATATTGAGAGTTTATTTCGTTTACATATCGACCCTTGTGCGCGAAATTATCGTATGCTACACTTTGTATATGTATGTATTATTATTATTTATTAATAGATATAAAATTTTTACATATCTGTTTATAACAATATATAAAAATTATAAAATATTATCTATATATGGCATAACAGTGTTGTTGTGTGCCAGATTAGCACTTTACTAGGATATACATGTTTATAACTCACGATTCCTGTACATTTTATTAGAGTATATTTATAATGCATAAAGAAAATAATGATTTAAGTAGCAAATTCATTCATTATGAATCTTCTATTCTTTAGACAAATCTCAAGATAATTATATAAACTATTGAAATTCGATCCATTCAATGCAATATAACCTCATTTGCAATAAGTTGCCTCTTACTAAGGAATTCTAATCTATATGCATTGTATATAGGAAATACACCGATAAAATGCAGAACGTTTTCAGACTCATTTAAGTAATATACATGTGTATGTATATTAAAAACTGTTATGATAACATAAAACAAAATAAAATAAAAATAATAGAATGTTTCACTTATTTCTCCGTTACACTTAGCGTTGTATCTATATTATTAATATATCCCTTTTACGGACGCAATACTGATCCGATTTTGGAAAGATTTACATATTTTAATGTACTTTTTGCATAGATGTGCACAATCTCGTTTAATTCGGTTCAGTATTTTGGGAGCTATAAGCGTTTAAAGTTGCTACTAACACATGCACACTTATTACACATTGTTAATGTCCAAATCCTTAATCAACCAACACTTGTCATAACATATGTCATAGCAAGAGTGTTTCCACCTCTGTCTTATAACATATGCAGAGGCTTCCGTGTAGATGTAAATTACTATCTGTCTCGGTCCTTTTAATACCTAAACCACAAACGTCAAATTGGTCTAACTGTCGTAAAATACTACTTCCGTTGTTCAATACTTAAAAGCACTCTCATTCTTTCTATCCACCCAGGCACGTGAAGAAGGTACAGTCCACATTATTGAATAAAATCCAGTGTCCATTCCAACCCTAATAATCGTTGTTTTATTTTCATTTTCATCATAAATTCCTATTGGGGTTCTTGCCATTTCGGAGCAAACAAAATAAGAGGATCTTATTTTGTTTCATAGGCTCAGAACTATATATATATATCTATATACATATATATAAATCGACATTTATTCTAATTCCACCTAAGCATTCCAACAAATCCCCTTTTTGGAGGAAACATTTTGGTCCCATCGAACCGGATTGGAAGAAGAAAAATATATAAAAGCTCTCTGAGATTTCACAGACAGCTGGAAACATACACACATTTGAACACATAATTACTCTTCATCTACATACATACAAAAATTACTAAAAGGTACGTTTGATATTTTGCTTTAATTCTGCCAGAGATATTAAAAAAGTGCATTTCATGTGGTCGGTTGTCGATATTTTTCGTGAGCATACCAAAAAATATCGTTTTTTGAAATAAAGAAATTAAATAATAAATTAAAATCTAGTAGAATAAATAAAATAGCTAAAAACTAAACAGAAATAAATAAATACCAATAAAATTACAAGTGACAACGTGAATACGGGATACCGAAAGAGAGTGCATGTGAAAGGAAAAAATAGAAGAGGAACGGGAAAATTAAAGTATAAGGTGTACTCCATTAAGCCCTGCCAAGTCGTCCTAATCTGGAACACAAATTTTAAGCATACAGTGAGTAAATCTTGTTTCTGCACTATTGAGAAGAAAAAAAAAATATATCCATAAAAAAGGGAACAAAGTGTTTTCGTTTGTGCTATATGTAATTTTGCATTCGTTGTGTAGGGTATCATTCGCCATTTTCGCGCCCTTTATCTCTTTCAGCGATAGCATATACACATATTGTATATATATATATATATATATATATATATATATATATATATCGTGATTTCTCCTTTTCAGCTATTCATTCCCCTTTTCCGTTTTCTTTTTCTCATTGTTGTAATTTATTATTACCCCTCACATGTTCCCCTCAAACAACTTACATATTTTTTCATCTTCCATATTTCATATTAATTACTACAACACAGTACGTATGCTCTTATTTTTCCATTCTCTTTAAAGAGTATTAAAGATCTGGAGTGTGATCAACAGTTCCCCTTCTTATTACTCTTTCCATTTAATTCTTGAACTCTCCATGCTTGATCTCTTACAAGTATTTTCCTTCCAAAATTATTAAATTCATAATTTTTGCATTCCATTGCAAAGAGAGACCAACGACAGTTTTACATGTAAGTTGCATAGGTGTGTTCACAAATATTTTCTGTCAAACTATTTTATATTATTGTGACCATAATTTTAACATTTCACATGTGAGCAAATACAATTTTCGGGGTTTAATTTGAAACAAAGATTTTTTTCCCACGTAGAAGAAGTCAAGAAAGTTCTTAAGGATTTTAAGCGAATTATTACTATCTAATAAATAAATATTTTACCTTTTCCGATTTAAGCAAGCTTTATTTTCGAACTGCTTGTGTTCTTTAGAAAATTGATTTTCCTCACAAAATATTTATTTTTCCTTATAAATTTTTTTGCGTGTACTAGGGAACAGGCCCATTATTTTCAGAGTAAATCCAAAGAGCTTGCTACATTTCCAGTGAATACGAGTTCGGCGACCTTTTCCATTTGTTATTTCTTAGAACAGCTGATTTTCTTCCAGTTCAGTAAATGACTGCAAACATATTGTCAGACCAGTGAAGGTGTAAATTCTTTTTTTTGCTTAATTTGTCATCGTAAACAATACATTTTCTAGTTCGAGCCTATATATCAATCATTGTAGCCTATTTACTGATAATAGAATTGAAGCAACTATTGGTACACTATTTGTCCGGCCTTATATAAAAGTCCTTTTTTCGAATCTTAAAAATTCTACTCGTCTTCAGTAGTGAATTTTAATCGCGAAAATGTCCCTAGATAGCTTTATTCGCTTAGCGGACAACATAGCTGATTTTGAGGCTGATCTTAATGACAATCGGTATCCAGTAACATCTCGCCATGCGCTTGCTACACATAGGTCTGAACTACAATCCACTTGGAGTCGCACTAAGGCAGCCTATGAAGAAATTTTAAACGAATCTGAAAAACCACTTAAGAAAGGGGTAATAGCACTTGACATTGAATCCATCAAAGCAAAATACAAAGCCACTTATGCAACATACTGCAATTGCCTTACCATACTTGGCGAGGCGGCTGATTCCCTTCAGCAAGCAGCACAGTCTCGTCATTCCTCTCCTCCAGACGCTAGTTCTGTTCATTCTCGATTTTTTCAAGATGATGATCGCGGTGCTGCTCATAGCCTTCGTCTACCACCAATTGACATAGAGGCCTTTCAAGGAGATTATTCATCCTGGCCTACATTCCGTGACATGTTTACAGCTGTCATGGCGAATTCCAATGCAAGCAATGTTGAAAAGCTGTTTTATTTGACACAGAAAACTAAAGGCGAGGCAAAAGAAGTTGTTAGAAAGAGTCCACTGACCCATCAGGGATTCGAGCTAGCCTGGAAAGACTTGTGTTCAAGATATGAAAATCGCAGGGTTCTTGTAAATGGTCAACTGAAAAATTTGTTCAATCTCCAGACCATTACAGTCGAATCTGGCAAGGCGCTTGAAACTCTACAAAGCGGCATTAATTCCGCTATTTCCACACTACGCCTTTACGATATCGATGTTAAAAGCTGGTCTCCCATTTTCGTTTTTATTTGTACAAACCGACTTCCTGAAAGTACATTGACATTATGGGAGCAGCAACTTAAGGACAAGACCGCAGTTCCTGAGTGGTCTGAGCTGGATGAGTTTCTTACTAATCGGTATAGAACATTAGAGTCTGTGTATGAAATTCGTAATTCTGCTAGTTCCAAAGAAGTTACCTCCAGATCAAGAAATAGCTCAAATTCTAGCAAGAAACTTAATAGTTTCCAGGTTAATGTTTCCGGTCCAAAATGTCAATTATGCCCCAAAGACAATCATGCCATACGAAAATGTCCAAAATTTCTGAATATGGACTGCAATCAGAGACTGAATGAGATTAAAAGGGAGGGCTTGTGCTTGAACTGTTTTTCCAAAACTCATAATGTCAGAAACTGTAACAGTAAGCATAACTGTTTCAGGTGTAGCAAAAGACATAATACTCTTTTACATAAGGAACCCACAAACTCCACCCCTCCAGTTCCTATCCCTAGCACAAGCCAAGGGTTGAATCTGAATCCCAACTCGGCTCCTTTTGTTCGAGCAAGTTCTAAAAACCTACAGTCCACTAACGCTTCAACTTCCGGAGTAATTCAGTCCTGTTTCGCAGCCAACTCCAAAGACGTTCTGTTAGGAACAGCCGTTGTAAGTATTATCAATAGGGGCGTGAAATATAGGGCACGAGCACTGATTGATTCGGGATCGGAAGGCACTTTAATTTCTGAGCGGTTATTTAATCTACTTAAGCTTCCTTTCGAAAGAACAAATGCTCAAATTTCCGGCTTGAATAATTCAGTTGCCGCTAAAGTGCAGCGTCAGTGTTCATTCATGTTGGGTACTGAATTAGATGACAGTATTGCAATATCAGCAACAGCACTTGTGGTTCCACATCTATCTACAAATCTTCCTTCTCATACTATTCCTAGTAGTTTATTTGCTGGTCTTCCTCAGATGAGACTAGCTGATCCTACGTTTCATTGTAGTTCGAAGATTGATGTTTTGATAGGGGGAGATATATTTCCATCGATCATATGCTCAGGAGTTAGACAAAAGGTTTGTGATTCACTACTTGCTCAGGAGACTATATTTGGGTGGATTCTGACTGGGCCTATTTCTCATTGTACCCCTCCATCCTCAAATATAATTTCATATTTCTGTGAAATTTCCTTGGAAAAAGCAATTTCACGCTTTTGGGAGGTGGAGAATCTTCCGAAGAAGTACCTGATGTCTTCAGCCGATCAAGCGTGTGAAGATTTGTATGTTCGAACCACAAGAAGAAATTCAGATGGTCGATATGTAGTATCCCTTCCTTTCAAAGAAGGTTTTCCCGATGCTCATAGTATAGGTAGTTCTAGGTCTAGTGCAAAGGCACAATTTTTTCGTAATGAGGCTAGACTGATTCGAAATCCAGACTTAAAACTTGAGTATGACAAAGTCATTAAGGAATACGAAGAACTCGGTCACATGGCCAAGGTTCAGCTTCCTGATCATCTCAAAAATTCGGAAATTTATTATCTGCCACACCATGCGGTCATAAAGCCTGATAGTGTAAGTACCAGAGTCCGAGTCGTGTTTAATGCATCTTCTCCGTCTGCAAGTGGCTTAAGTTTAAATTCTTTATTGCATACAGGCCCAAGTTTGCAAAATGATTTAATGTCACTGATTCTGAAATGGCGATTCTTCCGATATGTGTACAATGCAGATATTCAGAAGATGTATAGGCAGATTTTAGTTGATCCAAACCATACTCCGTATCAGAGAATTCTTTTCCGTGATGACCCGAAAAATCCTCTTTTCGATTACGAATTGAAAACGGTCACTTTCGGAGTAAATTGTGCTCCGTATCTGGCCATTCGCACCTTACTTCAACTAGCTGATGATGTCCAAGCTTTGTACCCCGAGGCTACTTCCATCATTCGAAAATCTATGTACGTTGACGATATCCTGGCAGGAGCTCATTCAAAGCCTGAGGCTATCCAAGCAAAAACCGCGCTTATCCTAGCTTTACAATCTGCGGGGTTCTCACTACGAAAGTGGACCGCTAATTTCAGGGATATATTAGCCGACATCCCACAAGACCACTTGCTGCATGAAGATTTCTTGAAGTTTGAAGATGTTAGTTCGACAAAAACGTTGGGAATTCGTTGGAACGCTTGCGCCGATGAGTTTTTCTTTGTCGCACCCCAATTTCAGAGTTCGATGAAGTATACTAAGAGGGACGTTCTATCGAAAATAGCCAAATTGTTTGATCCCGCTGGCTGGCTAGCTCCCTGTATTATTGTAGCTAAAATTCTAATGCAAAAGATATGGATGGACGGGACGGGATGGGATGAAATCCTTCTCCCTGAGACGCTGGAACAATGGAAGACATTCGAAGCAGGTTATCCGACTATCAAATCCATACGTATTCCTCGATGGATTCACTACATTCCCGATGCTGAAGTCCAATTCCATGGATTCTGCGATGCCTCCGAAAGGGCCTATGCAGCAGCATTATATATCCGAATTTCCACAAGCGATTCTGTACATACCCATTTAGTATCAGCCAAGACTAAAGTGGCTCCTATTAAGACTTTGTCTATTCCTAGGCTAGAACTTTGTGGAGCAGTACTTTTGGCGGACATGATTGAAAGCCTTTTGCCTAGATTTGATATTGAAAAATATACCATTTTCTGTTGGACGGATTCTACAATTGTACTCTCCTGGCTGGCAAAGCCACCCTGCAATTGGCTGACCTTTGTTGCAAACAGAGTCTCGAAAATATCCCAAGTAATAGATTTTTCCCGATGGAGTCATGTAAATTCTGAATTTAATCCAGCAGATTTGGCCAGCCGAGGACTTTCCCCAGAGAACCTGATAGATAATGATCTGTGGTGGTGCGGGCCAAAGTGGCTTAAAACTGCACCGACTGAATGGCCAACACGAGACTTATCCAATCTTCCTAATAACGACCAGGAAGCCAAAACTCTGCGGATTCACTTCTCATACTTTTCAGACTTTGAAGACGTGCTGGAAAGATTTTCCTCCTTTCCTAGGGCACTGCGAGTCATGGCATACGTCTATAGATTCTTCTATAGAACTAATTCCAGATTTCGTTCCTCTTTCGATACTGATTACATCCTACTTTCTAGTTCCGAGATCCGGGCAGTTCGTAATCGAATTATATCCGTCTGCCAAAAGGTCGCATATCCGAACGAATATAAAGCTCTATCTACCAAGAAAGAAATTTCCAAATCCAGTAGTATTATGAACTTAAATCCATTTCTGGATGCAGAGGGTATAATACGTTCATGTGGGAGACTACAATTTTGTCCCGGACTTTCCTATAACGAAAGACATCCGATCGTGGTCCCATACAATTGCCAATACTCCCGACTTTTAGTGAAGTTCATTCATGATGTTAGTCTACATGGTGGGAATCAGCTAGTGTTAAGACTATTACGAATGCAGTACTGGATTCCGCAGGCCAAAAGACTAATTAAAGCTATAAACAATAAATGCAAACCCTGTTTAATCTATAAAAAAAGATGCCAAAAACAAATAATGGCCGCATTACCACCTGAACGTTGCGACATTTCTCGTACGTTCGCACATACGGGTCTTGATTTCGCAGGACCTTTTGATATAAAAAGTTACTCAGGAAGAGCCTGTCGAATCACCAAGGGATACGTGTGTATATTTGTATGCTTTTCCACAAAGGCTATCCACTTGGAAGCCACCTCGGACCTTTCTACGCCAACATTCCTAGCTGCCTTTAGTCGATTTGTTTCACGCCGTGGATGTCCATTACATCTTTATTCCGATAATGGGACCACGTTTGTGGGCGCATCCAAAATTCTAGCAAAGGAATTCATTCAGACTACAAAGGAACGTCTTACAGCCAGTTATGCCCATCAAAATATCGACTGGCACTTTATTCCAGCAGGTGCGCCCCATATGGGTGGACTGTGGGAAGCAGGAGTGAAAAGCTTCAAAGCTCATTTCCGGAAAACGACAGGGTGTCACAAATACACTCATGAGGAGTTTTCAACGCTATTGTCCAGAATTGAGGCATGTCTCAACTCCCGACCAATATCCCCCATGTCCACTGATCCTACTGATCTTTGTGCATTAACTCCAGGTCATTTCCTCATTGGCTCTCCAATATTAACGCCTGTTGATCCGCAAACTAACGATTCTTTATCTACAGCTAATCGATGGCAAAGACTAAAACTTATCCATCAAAATTTCTGTCAGCGATGGAAAAACGAATATCTAAAGGAACTCCATAAACGCATAAAGTGGCAACGACAAGAGACTAATATCAAGGAAGGTGACCTTGTGGTCATAAAAGAGGAGAATCTCCCTCCGAACTCGTGGAGACTTGGCAGGGTCCAAAGGGCTTACACTGGTTCCGACGGTCGTGTGCGGGTGGCCGACGTATTAACGCAGCGAGGCGTAATAACGCGGCCCATAGTCAAACTTGTCATTCTGTCTACATCCTCTTAATTTCGGTTTTTCCTATCACTTATCCTCCATTTCTTACTATTATTCTTTCTTTCCTAGCTCAACATGCCTAAAGTCTCTTCTGATTCTTCGAAATCAAAGGATTCCGCAAGGATATTACCTAAAAAATACAACGCATTTCCCTGCCGAATTTGTAAACATGCACATTCATTACGAACATGCAAAAAGTTTCTGGCGATGAATATGAGTGACCGTATCCGAGCAGTTCGCGAAAATCGATATTGCCTCAACTGTCTCGCACATGACCATTCGAACGGCACTTGCTTTTCCAAGCATGGATGTAAACACTGCAAAAGATTCCACCATACGTTGCTTCATGTGCACCCAAGATTGGCAAAGGACATATTATTCCAACGATCTCGGTCATCATCCTTTAGCACAGAGCAGTCTACGTCCAAGAAAAGCAGAATCCACACCGCGAAAAAACCAAATACCCCCCCAACAAAGGAGAATAAGACCCTTGCTCTCCCTTCGACTTCGAGATCATCCTTGACAGCGATTTTGCGCCAAAATGTCATCATTCTTTTGCCAACGGTGGTTGTAAAAATAGCGTCCACAACATCCCATGCTCGATGTCTACTCGATTCTGGTACTCCAGTCAGCCGGGTATCCAAAAGGTTAATCGATCGGCTCAGTTTAAATGTTTTTACTTTGCATGAGGAGACCGTTTGTCCCCTTACGTTAAAATCACGGTATGACTCGTTGTCAAGGATTGAGGCCACATTTAGAGTCGATAACCGCATAAACCTCCGTACTCCATCTGAGTCGCTTCCCGATTCCTACAAAAAGAACTTTCGCAACCTTTTTCTCGCTGATTCTAACTTTTATGAATCCGCATCCATTGACATTATAATCGGTGTAGACATTTACCCGAAAATAATCCAAGATGGAGTATATTCCAGACCAGGTTTTCCAACTGCCCAGAGCACGCTGTTTGGCTGGGCTATTTACGGTTCATGTAATTTGTAAATTGAAATGCACTTTCTATATAGGCGATGTAAAATATTGAACGTATTTCTACAATTCTACCTGTTATTAAAAAAAAAAAAAAAAAAAAACCATTTTTAATATTATTGTATTTGGATTTTCAAGCATTTTCATTGTGACATTGTAATTTCAATATAATAAGCTGAATAATAATCATGAATTTATCTTTTAACATTAATACTTATCTCATATTATTTTGTATTTATATTATAAAAGCAGTATCTTCGACGTGGCCAATTTGACCTTATCCATTTCCTGATTGCATTGCAGAGATCCTGCAAGGCGGGCGGCAATGTTAATGTCCAAATCCTTAATCAACCAACACTTGTCATAACATATGTCATAGCAAGAGTGTTTCCACCTCTGTCTTATAACATATGCAGAGGCTTCCGTGTAGATGTAAATTACTATCTGTCTCGGTCCTTTTAATACCTAAACCACAAACGTCAAATTGGTCTAACTGTCGTAAAATACTACTTCCGTTGTTCAATACTTAAAAGCACTCTCATTCTTTCTATCCACCCAGGCACGTGAAGAAGGTACAGTCCACATTATTGAATAAAATCCAGTGTCCATTCCAACCCTAATAATCGTTGTTTTATTTTCATTTTCATCATAAATTCCTATTGGGGTTCTTGCCATTTCGGAGCAAACAAAATAAGAGGATCTTATTTTGTTTCATAGGCTCAGAACTATATATATATATCTATATACATATATATAAATCGACATTTATTCTAATTCCACCTAAGCATTCCAACAAATCCCCTTTTTGGAGGAAACACACATGCATGTATCACCTTCAACTTGGAAAATAAACAAAGCGTGCATGTGAGACAGAGTTTTAAGTTGTTTATTTAGAAACTTTTTGTGGTTTTGAATTTTATCGTACGTATTTATGTAAATTTTTAGCATTCATTTTTAGAATGCGGTCGATTGAGTCGATAAATAGTTGGAATGTAAGGCAGTAAACTCATCATATCATAAACTCATTATATTTCTCACTCATTATTTATAAACTCATTATCGCTCTTGAAGTTTTATACAGTGACAACATAGAAATTTCGCTGAGGTTTTTAGATCTTCCTTTTTTCCCAAATAAATAAATTGTTTTAAATAGCGCATTTTCTTTCATACTAGTTTTATAAAAAAATTGTGCAGTTGATAATTTCGCTATCCGTATTTAATGGAAAATTATGGAAACCTTCATTTAAAATATGGAAGGGCTTTTCTTGTAGATCAAAGGATAATGTAAAATATTTATCAATAGCAAAGTTATGTCTGCTAAAATACGGTGTCAAAATAATCAAATAATCAGGTAAGTGATGGAAATCGATTTCGAAAACGCAGCCATTTTAAAAGGTGTGTCTTAATTTCTTTATTAAAAAGTACTTTACCGCAAATATTATAGAAATATTTCTTTATTAAGAAGAATTTTATCACAAAAATTATAAAAATTTGATGAAAAGTCTATTTAAAATGGCCTTTAAAATTGCTTCGTATTCAAAATCGATTTCCATTACATATGTACCTGAATAATTGCAATATGAAAGTTATTTTAATTATAACTATTCTGCTTTCAAAAAAAAAAAGATTTTTACGACACCATTTTATACGCCCATGTTCTGAAAAACGCAGAGTTTTCAAATCGCATACAGTTTTTAAAACGCAAAACGCATTTTGACCTGTTCTGAAATCGCTATGATTTGCTAACGTTTTGCTATTTTTCGAAGTTATTTTCGAACAATAAAAACAGATTTTTTGTCATAAAACAACATAAACAAATAAATAAATTTCAAATTAAAATGCCTTCTTACTTTCTATATTAGCTTTAAAAAAGCTACAATCAAAAGAAGTTCAAAAGTAAACAACTGAAACAGACAATTGAAAAACTCAAAGAAAATTTTTAAATTGCATATTTTTAGTTAAAATCGTGGAAAAATGTTACAAGCTTTAGCTTAAATAAAAATTAAGCATATTAAATTTAAATTGTGCATCATTTTGTTTTGTGTTTAAAGCGCGGTTCCAATAAAATAAGCCAGATCGCTTCAGCATACACTAGCGGTTTGAAAACGCCAAATTTAAGCGTTTTCGTTTGTCAAAACACTTCTTTGCATTTTGCGTTTTTCAGAACATGGGCGATCGTTTAATACAATTTGTTTATTTTATGGCCAAATCGCACTCCATTGAATAGACAAAATAATAAATATGAATAGAAGGTGTCTATCTATACCTAATTAAAGTTAATGTTAACTCAATTTTTCTAAAAAGTAGACTTATACCACTTTCAAAAATAACAGCTCATTTAACAAAAAGTATTTATAAGTACATTATTGGCATTGATTTGGTATTAATTAATAATTTTTGAGTACATATGTATGCACATATGTACATTCATATGTACTCGTATGTATAATTTGTGAATTATATTATAGAAAATAATTTTCCTTTTTCTTTTTTTTTTTAGATATTGTATTGTGCCTTATGATATCGGTGGCTGCCACTTCCATTGCCTGGAGTTTATCGATGCATGTGCTATCGGGTGATTTTTATAATGGTTTTATCGGTGCCAACTTAGTATTTCGTGAGCGCGACTTAACACAAATGGATAATGCGGAAAGAGATATCTGGAAACAGGATTTGAAGAGAATTTTAAATGAAACATATACCAACGAGCCCACAGATCAAATAAAAGCCGATGCCTTAATAATGCCCAAATTAAGTGAATATCAAAGTAAATTTAAATTAATTCAAATTCGAAACAAATCACATAAATATTGCTCATATCCTATTTAGCTTCAACGCAAAAGCCAAAAACAATTAAAATTGCCCATGTATTTCAAACGAAAAACTCAAGAGTACCTGATTCTCCTACAATATCAAATAGTAATGACGATCTTGATAGCGATGATAATGAATCAACTACCCAAGTGCCAAAGACTTTTAACAGAGAAGAGGATCGTAAATTTTTATCCCTCAGTAAGTTAAGAAATTATATATGCATCGACCTAATATTATAACTTGTAATGTGTAACCTTTTATTATATTAAATATAGTGACAATTGATATTCATCAGACTCATTGGCATCAGAATCTTGCTGTCAAGTTTATTTATAGTTTTCCATTCTTTTCCGAAATTATTGCCATCATATGGAGTGCCATGTGTTTTATATTCCAATCAGGTGTCAAAAAGACTTGGTGAGTTGTAATACATTGTTGATCATTATTTTAGGAAATTAGATTGTAAAAAACTTTTTTAAAATCTCTCTTTTTATTTTAAATAGAGGAACAAAAATTACTAAAGCGATCGATATCTTCACAATCCATAAGGTCGGTTTATCTAAAAAAAATTTATATGGAAAGCACTGTTTTTTAAAATGATTTGCATACAAACGAGTTGACCATCAGGATTGTGGAAACCGCTTTAAAAAAATAATAATAAAATCTGTTTGCCATATAAAACTGAAACTTTTTCCTCATATGCTCATCAAACTAATTTGTGTTATTCGTCTAATCGTAAAAATCTTTTCATGTAAATTATTTTTAATTCTTTTTTTGTGGGAATTTTTTATATGTATATACATATGTATATGTAGTACAGGGTGTTCCAATAAGACGTATTATTTTCAATAGCCCGCCATTTTAACATTTGTCGTGGAGTCATGCTTCTTTTAATACATCGTGTTGTACAGTGTGACAGGATAAGAGTATTTTGGAGGATTCCCAATACGCTTGTATAAAATGATTGTGTGTGCTACTGATTTCTTGTACTGGGTGTTCCAATACGAATTTTCATTTTCAATAGCCCGTCGTTTGAACAGTTGTCATAATTCAACATATGTATAACTACTTGACAAATGACAAGTAAAAATTACCCCATTAACAAAAATGGAACGATATACGCTTCAACAACGCATTGAAATTATTGAAATTCGGTATAAAAATGGCAAACAAATTTCGGGGTCACACTTCGCAAAAACAAACTGCCAGGACAATGATGTCACAGGTATTTTATAATTTTTTTTGTTTTCAATGTAATTGTACGAAAGAACGAATACGTGTGACATCGTGGGCCTGGCATTTTTGGATCGTCGTGAAGCACCTTCTCTTCCAGCAATTGTGAAACTGGTGGACAAATTTGAGTTGCTGGAACAAGTTAGTGATGTGAAGAACAACTGAATATTGCTGTTGTAGCCCATAGTGTGGAGGAAACCCCAGGTTGGTCCATTTTTCGACGATCTTTGGAATTGGAAATTCAATAATCGGCCATATTTTCTAAAAAATATTATGTGGAAGACGTTTATTTCCAACAAGATGGCACTACGTGCCACACAGGTATCAATATCATCGCTCTTTTGCGTGAAAAGTTTTCTAACCGTGAAAAGTCTATGCCAATGACCGGCAATCGATTCAAGACCTCAAAGATAAAATTCGTCAAGTTATCGAAGACATGCAGCCATAAATGTACGAATTGGTAAGGATTGGTAAGAATTGCAAGCGTAGCGTTGGCAGCCTATTTGACTGATATTGTTTTCCATTATGAATGGCATAGACCCTTTCTTTATAATTAAATTGACATTCGATGATCTCGCTTAAAAATACTCGTTTTTTACATATCAAAATGATAATTCTTATTGGAAGACCCTAAATGTTCAATAATGTCGACTGGACCTAAAAATATGTAGTAAGTATTTTATATTTTTATTGATGTGGTGCATCACACGTGTTTATAAACTCTAACTAAAACTTTGAATAAATGTAGTCTAATATGGCATTTACAGCAGACCAAAATCTAGTACTTACGAGATCTCAAGCAAAATTTTTTTGATTTTGACTAGATTTGCGCAAGGCAAATTCATAACAGGTGGTCTCGACAGCTCAGCAAATTATTTTTTGCTCCTTGTATCTCCTTGCATTTTGATGTGTTTTGTTTGTAAAAATAGTGTTTGACGTTGATTTTGACAAAGAAAGTAGGTATTTTTCAAAGCGAATTGAAGCGAGTTATGAATTTGCCTTGAGATTTCCCATAAAAACAAAATCTACTTCGCAACTAAATTTTAAAAAAATCTACTCAAAATCTCGTAGTACTTACTGATGCATCTAATGTTTTTCCTAAATTGTACTGAAAAATACTACGATGTTCAATAGCAATTCTTCGCAAGGTGTGCTCGCCAGCTGTTACGCATTTGAATGATAATTTTTTGTATGGAGTTTGACATCTGAAGAACAGATATATCCTTATTATAACCAATAGTCAATCTGCAATTAGGTCCATTACAGGAGTGTATACCACATCCAACCTAGTCCGGGAATGTCGCGCAACCTTAAATGAGATAGAACGCAATTCGATCGTCAGCCCTAAACAGGTGAAGGGTCATGGGACCACTTCAGCTAATATTATTGCAGACAATCTGACAAAAAGTGAGAATATGCTTGGGGATGTCAATACTGACAACGTCTGCGGCATCCCACTCCTATGCTACTGGAAAAACATTGATATATCCCTCATGCGGGTGGCTCAAAACAGATGGTGTTCTGAGTCGACCTGCTTTATAGCGAGAACCTTTTGGCCTCGCATCGACACGGTTAGAACAAGGCAGCTTTTCATATTTTCAATGAAACAACTGCGGTCCCATGTTTCTGCACTCACGGGGCACTGCACCTTTCGAACGCTTGCCAGAAGAATGGGTATCCCCTATCATGACTATTACTTCGGTAGTCGGGAGGAGGAGGAGAGTGTAACTCATCTTCTCTGCCTCTGCCAGGCACTGGAGCATCAACGCCTTCGCTTCCTGGGCAAAAGATGCTTTAGTAGCCTTACGGAACTAACGAACATGAATCTCAAAGATATTAGTTATTTCATCGGGAGCAGTAGGATGGTCCTCTCGCTGAATCACCCCCAGGACGTAGCCCTAGTTTAAAATGTCTCTCTAGCTTCATCTCTGACCACCCCGCTCTATTTTCCGCCACTCTAATCTGTCTACTTTTTCTTTTTTATTTTTCCTTCTCTTCCTCAGGTTAGCACAAAGGGATCATGATTAATTTTTGGGCCCAAGTGGGCTGGTTCTCTTTTCTCTCCTTTATCTCCTTAACAGCGACCTGTCAACTTAACATTGCCATCCAATGGAATGAAAACTCCAATAAACTTTTTTGGAATGGCTACGAAATCGTGAAAAATGTCACGAATAATCCGGTGTAAACGGTATAGATTTTGATAGAGATTTCAATTGAAATATACAAAATTTTGGTCTGCTATAAATGCCATATAAAGATACGCTCAGATTTGGAAAATCTGAGGGTACGTTTACAAAAAATCGTCGAAAACAAATCAACCGAAAAAATTTAAAACTCACCAACTTGCATGAAACCTCACCATGAAATCCAAAACTGACTAAAAAGTTAGATACTCCCCCAAAAATAAAAAATTGGCGAAGTGAGCCCAACATCAATAAAAACTTCGCTAAAATGATCGAGAGCCAATGTTAACAAAAATGAAACTAGTGGAAAGCTAAATAAATAAAGAAAATGATCCTAAAAAATACATAAAAATAACGAATTTAAAATGAAAATAATATAGATTGATATGTAACAAAATAAGAACTCTCCTACCGGATATTTCTACAAAAACATAATTCTTATGACTAATGAACGTAAAAATTGTTTTTTTTTGCACCGAACAAAAAATACAGAAAATAAAATGTTCACGTTTTATTCGTGACAAGGGCCAGTAATACCAAATAGTATTAATAAAGGAAATTATACATTTCATTTGACGAGCTAGTACGATTAAAGAAACCAAAAAAAATATATATATATACATATATATATAAAATTTTTACTTCAATATTAATTTGCATTTAATTGTCTTTTCATTTCAGGGGACTTCCAAAGCCTTGGCGGATTGTTATACCCTCAATAATAATGTTTACTATAATGACCATTGCTAATTTATGTTATGTGATATTGGCCAACGGTTTTCTAACAACATTTTGCAATGATTTGCGTCAAAACCTTAGTAAACCAGATGCCATAAGGTGAAATATACTACGACTACATATATGTACATTCAAATCTATCACAGAAATTGTACGAAAGTGATATTGAACAAAAGTGATTTGTGATTTTTGAATTGTACGAAAGTGATTTGGACGTTTTGGTTTCCCATCTTCAGCTTATACATAAATTTTTTTTCATAAAAAAGAACTAACTAGCACAAAGACTTCTTCACTTGCCTTAAGGCGCTACTTTAAAAATTTTTAACACAATAAACTAATGCAGAAGCTGTTTATTTATCGGTCCTAAAATATGCCCAATATTTTTTTATATTCTATTATTTAAATGACTACTATCAAAATACACAATATGCATATATTAGCGGAGCTTAGAGTCTGATGCAAATGTTCTTGAAAAGGTGCAAATCCAAAATACCGCAGCATTTTTATGAAATCCAACAAGAAAATACAAGAAATCCTGTATTATATTTAAAAAAAAGATGCGATATTTTGCACTTGCACTTTTACAAGACCATTTGCATTATCTACATATCTATTATATAAATAGGCAAAGAAAATTTTTGGATCCCTTTTTTTCTTTGTTTGCCAACCGATTTTTTTCATTCTTTTATCAAATGGTAGACATTATTGAACTCTAGTGACCCGACAATATATTATTTAAATCGGTTCAGTATTAAATGCATAAAAGGCTTTTAAAGTTGATGCTAAAAATAAACACGTACATTCACTTATGTATGTAAGTATTGGTTCCAGTAAAAACATAAGCAAAGCAAGAGAGTGCCTAACGCTGGCTACATACAGTGCAACGTGTTTATGCAACTAGGCTTGTTTCATTGTAGGTTGCATAGTCTGTAGTCGTATTTATGGTTTCATTTCTTGTTGCATTCGAGGTTTCATAAACATCAAAATATTTTGATATTTTCTGGTTGCATTGATGTTGGTTGCATAGTGTGTAGTCGTGTTTATTCTTTTTACTGGTTTAGTTCATAGAAAACCAGCAAGGTGTGCATATATTTGTATTTTTGTCAATCACGGAAAAAATAAATGAGCTTTGTAATTTTGTGTTTTATCATGTCTAATAATTTAAGAAAAGTTTTTTCGTCTAATCGCGCATAATTTCTGTAATCTATTGGCTCATTTTCTTTTAACTCCTTCAATAGTCTTTCATTTGAAAACTCTTCTTTTTAATTTAGTGATCGAGATTGCCTCGATATCTTTTTTCAAAGATTTTCAAAAACGTATTTGTTGAGGTTTTTTTAGCTAGTCTATATACATGCATTTCATTGGTGCTAATGGCAAATCATCAGTAGGCCTTAAACCATATTTTGCCTTAGCTTAATTCACTTAGATCACAGCTCATTTTTTAAACTATATATGTTTCTTTCTTGCGCGATGTTTAATGCGAATACAAAATACAGAAATGATGTTGCGTTCATGGTTTCATTCTTGGTTGCAGTGTCTGTATCAAAATATGAAACATGAATGATAAAAGTGTTGCATAAACACGTTGCAGTGTCTGTATCCAGCATAAGAGTACCTACATATCGTTCCTTTATTGCAACGTAGTCATATCTAAAAAAAACTCGTTCATCAGAAAACGAGTTTAAAGTTTTTAATTTACATACACATCAATGGAAAAATTAAAAAGTATTATCCCCTCAAGAGGTGAGTAAACGAGATTTGTATGCATTTTTTACACTAAATGAAGAACGATACGATGAATAATTCTGCATTCTTAACTTAACTATCACGTTTTTTGAGATATGACTACCTTACAATAAACGAGCGATATGTCTATGAGTAATAAGATTTTTTCTCTTCAAATGAGTGAAGTTGAAAAAGAAAAATAGATCAGAATTGAAAGATATGAGAATTAAGAGAGAAACGAATGTACATGTTCAATAGAGTTTAGTTTTATTCGGGAAGAAATTTGTTTATGTAAATGCTTATGGGCTTTTTCACAAACGATTATTAAAGTTATAGTAGGTTTAAAGTTGGATTTTTATATGGGAAAACCGATTTTAATGCACAAAATTACTTATGCCATTTTCTTTTCTAAAAAAAATGTAACATTTCTGTTAATTTTTATCAAAAAATTGATAATTAAAGTTTTCTTAAGACAAAAATTTTGCCCGTAAGTGATGATGCAATAATTTCTAATAAACTCACTATTTAAAAAAATGATTATATTGGAAATTTTCAATAAAAAGGGCAACTTTTTTGCACTTTTTTCTAGAAAAGAAAACGCCATTAATTAATCGTTTGTGAATAAGGCCATTATTTAATATTTAATTAATTATAGCTAGAATATGGCCATGGTCGATTGCGTCGGCCATAGGAAAACTAGTACACTGAAATCCTATACTAAAAACGTAAAATAGCTTGGTGCTTTTTTTAGGCGGGAATTGTTAAAATTTAGTTCAATCTGGGACCTAATTTTCTTAGTTTGAGATTATGGCATTCGCTATCGAACTGTTTATATTGTTCGATATCGAATGTCATAATATTAAACTAAGAAAGCTCGATCGCATCAGCTCGATATCGAATGCGACGATTAGACCCCTGTTTTTAATAAAACAATCAATATTTTTTATATGTTCAGGGAAAAAGTGCGATTATAAATTTAAAAAAGTTAAACATGTTTACGTTATCACTTTCGTACATTCACTTTCGTTGCTGTGACACACCCGAATGTTTTTTTTTTTGATAAAAGTAAAAATATTACTTACATAGTTTGTTTGTTCTTGCAGGTGTGGTGATGCTATGGCCGTTTTGAGACCTGTCATACGATCTCAAGCTCTATCGCACAACGCGTACTTAACACTATTCCGCATATCTTACACTTTAGCCATGATCCTATGGATTTTAGCTTTAGTCATAATGCTTATGAGATTCCTTTTGGCCATCGATTTCCAACTGGTTGATGTGGAGACAACTTACGATCGAAATGTCAGAGAAGAAAAATTAAAAGAACAAGAATTTGTAGAAGTTCAATTAAATTCGCCGAAAACCGTAAATACTACTACAGCTTCTTTAAGTGTAAAAAATGAGCCATCCAAATCGGAAGATGATTTTCAAAGTGCTAAATCTCATTTGAGTGAAGTGGCCACACCCTTGCTGGATCAATTGGGCACAACAGGAGGAGCTACAAAAACATAAAGCAATAAAATATATTGTTAATTAATTAAAGTTTAAAGAAATATTTCTATGAAATCTCAGGTAAACAGGATCTATTTATTAACGAAAATATGCATATTAAAGTTGAATATTTTTATACCTATAACGTATGTACATATGAATGTACAAAAGTATGTATGTGAGCGTGTTTATGTAAAATTAAAACAAAATTCCGTGTGAATCTCATTGTTAAAAACAGCCAAAGTCTCAAGATTTTTTTCCAATACAAATTCTCACACGAACTTAGGTTTTCATTTTATGAAAAACATACAGATAGTTTTAAATGTATAACATTAAACATTTTTTAATAATCACAATTTTTTATATTCCGAACAATTTGAGGCCTGTTTCTTTAAATGCGAAAGAAAATTTCACTCGAACATTTATATTGAAAAAAAAAATTATTAGAAAAAACCTCAACTGGTTTTTGTTTTCAATACACATGGTTCGAATAAAATTTTGTATAAATTTTATATTTTAAAATGTGCCTAAAATACAAAGTACGTTTCGTCATATTAAATGCAAAATAACGTATGATCAAAAAAATTAAAGTCGGTTTAAGGATTTATTAGGACTAATTTTTTATTATTAAAAAAAATTTGATGAACTACACGTCCCTACAAAATTGTTTTTGTCTGATACACATACAGGATGGCCCTAAAGAAACGAAGAGGTTTAAATTGTTTACAGCTTCATTATAATGTGTCTTATTACGGTTGTCGTATTTTCGCCTTCGACAGCGTGTACTAGATTAAAGAATAATTGTGTGTGCTTCTTTCATCTAGTACACGTAGTCGAAGTCGAAGGCAAAATTACGACAACCGTAATAAAGCGAATTAATATGTTGAAAGAAACTTTGGAAAATTTAAAATTGAGCTTGCTCAAGACCTAAAGCCCACCGATTACCTATAGACCAGGAAAATCATGATAATGAGTGACGAGGCACATTTTCAATTAATGACTTCGTCGATTTTTTCCATTGCGCATGTTTGAAAGAATGTGCATACTAAGTTAATGAGCATACCCCAACTAAAAAATAATACTCGAAAAGAATATTATTGGAAGCGATAGCTCCGGAAATCTTTAAAAAATCATGGCAAATTTTTTACACCCAAAGCATACGATAGTTTTTAAATAGTTCCAATATCACTTACTCTATAAAAAATAATTTGAGTTTATCAAAAATTTATTAAATTGAAAAACTTGAACTTGACTCAAACAATTCCTTTCCACTTAAACCTAGCTTTTCTTAATTGTCTTTTGAAGTTGCTATCCCTCTTGATTCTCTACCCCCACGACAGACGTAGCAGAAGAGACGTCTTAAAAATTATCGTGTTAAGCATTTCCTACGAACTGTTGTCAAAAGTCCATATAAAAAAAATTTCATGCGAAATAATTTCAAAAAAATACTGCTCAAGTTGTGCTCTCTTCATTTTGTACGAAATGTATCTGGCAGAATTTTTATACAACTAACTACAAAATATTTCTGACAAAGTTAAACCTTTTAAATATAAAAAAAGGGGGGCAAATTAAGATATTCGATATCGGGGATAAAATCCCGTATAAAATTTGTTTCATTTGTATGGAAATTTCGCTCGACATCGAATGACGAAATTTGCCCCATGGTTTTTGATTAGTGCCGGTTCAGACTATGAAAGTTTTCTTTCTGAAATCTTTCTTGAATTTTCATTGAAATTTTTTGTAATGAAATTCATTTTTGCATGTTCACCTTCACATTCTTTTTTTTTGTACACAAAATGTTGCTCTCACCACCATGAAAAAAAAAAAGAAAAGTAAAAGAAAATCAAAAATATAGCTGCAGCCATTTCCACGTTGACAGTTACGAATAACAAAACACAAGAGAATTTCAAAGTACATGAAAGAGTGTACCCCTTCCCAATCTTCTCTCCCTGTGCACCAACAAACTAACACTTTCAGAAAGAAAAATTTCATAGTATGAACCGTGACTTAAGAAGGGTACGTAACAATACGAACGTTTTTGAAGTCAGTCCATGGTAGAATAACACAGGTAGTAGCGATGCGTTAACAGACTGTTTTTTCGGGTTCGCAGTTGTCAAAATATGATTATGTACTAAAAAAGCACACTTGAACATGTGATCCAAATGCAAATAAGAAAAGGAAAAGAAATAAAATTTTTTATAGAACAGAAAAAGCAACCAAACACACATGTGAATATAAAATTTTTTTGCCATTTTTCTTTGTGCTTTTTGACAGCTTCGAACCTAAAAGCATTGTTTTTGTAGTTTCGACACTACTTGTATTGTTCTTCCATGAGTCTTTCGTTCTTGAACTACTTGTGTGGATTTGTAAATGAACTAAATTTGTGAAACTTGCCTGTTAACTTATTGCAACAGTAAATAAAACGTTGCCTCAATTGCATTAATATGTACCAGTACTGTCAATTGTGGGCATAAGTGTAAACTTTTGCCGAAACAATGAATTACCAAGTGGTACTTTTCAAATGCTAAACTTTTATTATTGCACAATTACTGCATTTTCGAATGTCAGCCTATTAAAATTATAAAAAAAATATTTTAAGCCATATTTACACGTAATTAAGAATAATAAAATAAGATTTTTATTAGCCTTAATTACTACATAAAAATTTTAATTTCTACTCTTCCTGAAAGTTATATTAAACTCCATTACTATAAAATCAACCCAATTCAATATATGGGGCATTCCAGCCGGCCAGGCAAAGCAAGCCTGCACAAAAATATAAATGTTTCCAATTTTAGTAAAATTTGATTATATAAAATATTTTTAAAATTTAATATCTGGTCAATCAAAGAGTTATGTGCTACTCCGAGTTTGTAAAAAATTACTTTATTACAAGAGCATTTTAAACGGAAACAGCAAATTTATATACCTCTGCCCGCTTTACGTGGAATACCCCATATTGCTAAGCTAAACCTTCTAATATAAATCCTAAAAAAAGCTTTCGCACTTAATTTAAGTTTAAAATATATATATACATACATATTTTTATAATTATAATATCATATTATTTGTATGTTTCCATTAAAATTAATATTACAATTATACTGTAACTTGTATAACCATTATGCCTAAAAATTTAATACATACGAGTATTTAATAAAAAACAATCTTTTGTAAAAATAAAACTACATGTTTAAAATTGTATGAAAGGTTTTGATTTTATTTTGCATTATGATTGTGTATCATAGGTCCAGTGGTTTTCTTACCCTCATGGAAATTAGACTAATTTCATAGTTATAGTTTTTGTTTCCAAATAGTTATCCAAACCGTCTTTACCCAATTCACGGCCCATGCCAGATTGCTTGTAACCGCCGAAGGGTGTTTGTGGCAAAACAGCATCATAACAATTAATCCATACGGAGCCAGCATCAACATTGTTCGCAAAGTGCATGGCCTTGTTAATATCATTGGTAATGACACCGGCAGCCAAACCATATTTAACATTGTTGGCACGTTCAATAATTTCATCAATAGAGCTGAATTTGAAAATGGACTGAACGGGACCAAAGATCTAAATTTTGGAAGAGAAAATTAAACTACAATAAAAAACCATGAAGGGGTTAATATTCTTCTGCTGTGCTATGCTTCTGTATCAATGTGCTGAAAGAAGGTCTCAAATCTTAAAATGTTTTGGAATTGCATTTTTAAAGTTTCATCAAATTAATTCTCAATTTTATTTAACAAATTTTTCTTCATTTCAATTAGTTGAATTTCTCAGTAATGCTCCATTTTATATTGTCCCACCTTTTCCAAGTTTGTTGCTTTTTTTTCTAGTTTAAATAATTTTAAATTACTCTTGGAATTCTCTTTTTAGTTCAGTACTCGATTTTACTTTCAACCAATATTGAAATTTATTACTTTTTCAAAAATTTTGTTTGCGAGTTGTTTGTTTTTCCGATATAAATTTAAATGTCTCTTATAGTTCATACCAAATTTTTCTAATTTTCCATCTAATAATTTTTTTCTTTTAAGTTGTCTCTCTTTTCAGTTAAAGTGATTTTCAGTAGTTTTTTACGACTTGAAATTTTTTTAGAATCGACATTTTTAGTTTTAGCGATTTAATTTTCAAAATTTCCCTATTTCAAAACCATTTGAAATTTTTTTTATTTCAACTTCAAAAACTAAACAAAAGGAGAAGGTAATTAATTCGTTTGTATTTTTTCATGTTTTGCTCCATAAGTTTTAGAAACATTTATTTTATTTGCAATTTTCAAAATATTAATTTCTCTTTCTTATTTCGTTTTTTAGAGAGAATGGCCAGCCGCTTTCAGGTCTCTGGAAGCAGTAAAAAGTTTGAATCCTTTTTAAATGCGCTATCCTTAAGTGCTTCCGAAGATGCGAAGCAGAGATCGCTCAATTAATTATTAAACACAAATTAATAATCTCATGAAAAAGAAGAGAGCGATTCAAATTCATGTACATATGATATGATTTGATATTGTGTTATTTAATGATGACATGTGGTTCCTTTAATGCAACGTAGCCATATCTCAAAAAAGCTCGTTCGTCAGAAAACGAATTTAAAGTTTTTAGATTTACACACACTTCAATGGAAAAATAAAAAAGTATTCTGTGCTTTTTATGAAAATTGCTAAAATTTTAATATTTTAATTTTTTTAATCGCACTATTTCCCATAATTAATATTTTACATACATATGTATGTTTTATTAAAAACAAATTGAAATTGATTATTGAGGGGTATAGATAGTTCCTATGCACATTTCACTGTTGCTAAAAAGTATTCTCTCCTCAAAAGGCGAGTAAGCAAGACATTTGTATACATTTTTTACACTAAATGAAGAGTGATACGATGAATATTTCTGCATTCTTAACTGAAATATCACGTTCTTAGAGATATGACTACCTTGCAATAAAGGAGCGATATGTATAAGCATCGTCGAAGTTTAACGATGATACAATTTGATGATGCTTTGAACGAATCGAAGTTTTATGTAAAAAAAAGAGAGCTTAAAAAGTGGGGCGTCGCAAACAAAAATCATGTCTTTTGGAGGCGTATTTCACTACAAGCGCCAACTCTCGCTTACAAAGGTGCTTCGGGCGAAGCAGTTGTTTCTACTGGTTAATACGCTTCTATTGTGAAAATTAAATTTCTATAATACAAATTTATATTTTATATAAGAAGTTCTGGGTTGATGAAGAACTCGCGCCCAGTTCTGCAATATTTTTAAAGCCTGAGGATAAACACATTTTCCTACTATTTTTTATTAATAACTTTGTTCGAGTACCCAAAAGTTTTTGCAAATTTTTACTGAACTTTACTGCAGTTTACTGAATTGCGTTCGTTTACCCAAAATACAGTAAATGAGAACACAAATTGAGAGCGTAAAGTGACAGTTCATGACTGAGAATTTACAAATTTTTACTGCAGAAATTTCTTGTAGTAAAAAATAGTAAAACAGAAAAACATATGATTCAAATGGTAAACAAACAAAAGTAAGAAATTAAAAAGTATACAATTTGTGAAAAAAAATTATTTAAAAAAAGAAAAACTCCAACAAAATAATAAAAAATAATAAGTGAACAATTATATTTAAACTATTGCGTCGTTAAAGATCTGTGTACATATACATATGTACATACATATTCCTTTTAAAAGGAAAGGAATGTTGTAGAAACCATTTATAGCCATTTTCGTTGTTATTTTGTTATTTCTTTGGAGTTGCGAAAATGCTAAGTACTTAGTACTGCACTTGCTTTTAAAGTAGTCAATAGCAAAAACAAATAATCAAATACTTTTGAATAAATTTATTCAGACACAAATTAGGAAAATCAAATAAATTAAAAATAAACATATGGAATAGACTACAGAAAATAATTTGTTTATATTTTCTTAAAATGTTTGCATTATAATAAATATTTCATCGAGTACCAAAAAAAAAGAATTGATTAGTCAATAGTGTAAATATGTATATTTCAACACTAGATTTATTCGCAATCAGCTGTTTAATTAATCTTTCTAATTAAAATTTTTCAGTTTACTCAGTAATTACTCATTTACTGCACTTTATTGTAAAAGTACTCGAACGCAGCTAATTATAAAAATCTCTAACACTGTCATTCATGCGCACGCCTGTTTTGAATATTTTTCATGTCGCTATCTCAGCATTGATTAACAGTTACCCTCGAGCAAATGCATTCGTGTTATGGTTTTTAGCGGGGTTTCCAATAACCACATGCATTTTTTTTGCTTACACATTTGGTTTGATTAATTTGGTGGAATACCATAGAAAACCTATTCGAATAATTGCCCCATCTTTATGAATAAACTTGGCGGAGAACCATATAAAACTCATTCTGAGAGAAATAACCAGAGCGAACATTACACCACGGCTTCGCAATTTAAAACACAATAACAGCGAAAAATATTATACGGTAATTCTGATGAGCAAAAGGCAATGAATGTTTGCAAAAAAAATATGCATATATTGAATAGTGTCCACAACACTCCACTGCACCTAAAAATTCAAAACGGCGATTTAAAACAGCTTTTAATTTACTGGGTTTTGTAATTTTGGATAGAACAACCTGGTGGATTGTTAGTGGAAACTGAGTTGGATATTGATTGAAACCAAATAAATTATAAGTGATTTTTTAAGTATTTATGAGGGAGCTATTATGTATGTAGAATGTCCTAATAGTTCGTTCAAATTTAACTTCTTACAATTAAAAATAATTTGAATTAAAAAAGAAAATACTAAAAGCTAAAATATAATACGAAATGGCTTGAGATTATCTTCATTAATTGGTTGATTATACAATATTTTATCGTATTGCGGCAATGACATTTTTATAATTGATTGTCCTTGTCATAATATGCCTAAGTTTTACACAATCAGGACTAATAGTATTATATTATTTGCGTTAGATTTGTAAAGTACTAAACCGTCCATTTGAATTTGATTTGGACGTTTAATCTGTTTGTCTAGTCACTTAAGACTTTCATAATAGCTTTCATATTTTATAAATTTTCCAAAAATTTTCTCCTTGCATTTTCTTCTCATATCTATCAGAAACATAAGTTACCCCAGTGATATGTATAAATTCTACAAAACTTTACTTATTTATTATGATATACTATAGAGGTTTTCTGCAGCAGTTTTACTTTCAGTTTTATATTATCACTTATCGTTTGTTTAAGTACTTATCTTTTGGGTCATACGATTTCTCAACTTACCTCTTCCTGTGCAATTTCCATATCATCAGTCACATCCGAGAAGACAGTGGGTTCTATAAAGAAACCCACATTTCCAATACGCTTGCCACCGCATTGTAATTTAGCACCTTGTTGTTTGCCACTTTCAATGAAACGCAAAACTTTAGTCATTATTTCATTATCAATTTGAGGTCCTTGCAAAATGTTCGCATCAAAAGGATTTCCAACTTTACGGCCTTTAGCTTTGACAGCAGCCTTTTGTACAAACTGATCGTAGATTTTTTCATGGACATAAGTACGGCTACCAGCGCAGCAACTTTGACCATGATTGGAGAATAAGGCTTCATGACAAATATCTACGGCTAAGTCAACTAAGGAATGAAGAAATTATATTTCTATTTAAACTGGTAACTTTTTAAAGTATATTTCCAACATACTGTCAGCGTCATCAAATACAACGACTGGACTCTTGCCACCCAATTCCAAAGACACCCGTTTGAGATTACTTTTAGCTGCAGCTTCCATAACTATGCGACCAATTTCTACGGAGCCAGTAAAAGCCACTTTTCGTATATCCTGATGCTCAGTGATGGCTGCACCTGCAGTAGGTCCAAAGCCGGTAATAATGTTAATAACACCAGCGGGGAAACCGGCTTCTTTTGTTAAGGCAGCCATATGTAAGGCAGTCAATGGTGTTTGTTCAGCTGGCTTCATGACAATGGTGCAGCCAACAGCTAAAGCAGGACCCCATTTCCAAGCCAACATAAGCAAAGGATAATTCCAGGGTATAATTTGTCCTACTACACCAATGGGCTCCTTTTTGGTCATCGAAATAAAACCGCCAGCAGGTATGGTATCGCCATAAAATTTATCTGTCCAACCGGCATAATATTTCAAAGTCATAATAGAAATCTCCACATCAAATAAGGCCTCAGCAAAAGGCTTGCCATTATCTAAAGTTTCCAAGCTAGCCAAAGCGTTCTTATCGCGATCCATTAGCTCGCAAAGTCTATTGATATACAAATTATTTCAGCATACATATTTTAGAGTAGAATATCAAAATGCTTACTTTATCATCAATTCGGTGCGTTGCAAGGGGCTCATTTTACGCCAAGCAGAATTCCTTTGGAATGCTTTTTTAGCAGCTTCTACAGCCAAATCAACGTCTGCCTTAAATAAATAACAACATAATGAAAATTGTTGTTTCACTTGAAATTGTTTAAAAATATCTACCTTATCACCTTCAGCTACTTTAACAATAACTTTTTCTGTTGCGGGATTAATGGTTGGGAAGGTTTTGCCCGATTTTGCATCAACAAATTCATTGTTGATAAAGAGCTAAGTACCAAAGAAAAAAATTATTAATTACATAACAATAAGATAAAAATAGAAAGAATTATTCACATATCGCACTTGATCAACAAGAGGGTATTAACTCGAAATTTTAATTTTTTCACTTTTTTCCAAAACTTGCATTCTAATATTCATATTTAGCTGCTGTAAAAATTTCACATTGTTTTGTCTATGTTTCGCTAATGAAACGGATGATTTAAAATCTATTTTTCATATACCTTTGATGTAAAATCAAAAAGTATTTTGCTTCTGTTGAAAATTTTAAAATTTTGAGTTAATACCCTCTTGTTGATCAAGTGCGATATGTATATCAAATTTAGGCGCTTATTTGAAAATGATGTGTTTTTTTCATCAGACAACTCAAGTCCTTTAGAATATTAAATTTTTAATTAATATTTTTGATTTTAGGTAAAATATTAAGAGCATATTAAACGTTATAATAAAAAAAAATACTAAACATGGCAACATTTTTTTGTTTTTGTAAATGTGGTAGGTAGCTATTTTAATGAACAAATGTGTAGGAGTCACACTCTACTGAACATGAAAATAATAGTATGAAAGATCATTCATATTTTTTTCGAGATTGTAAATAATGTTGTTTAAAGGTATTCAAAATATAAAAATCCTCAAAATCGGAACAAACATTTTAAAGACATGCCCACATTTTTGGAACTAGTACCCCATAAACTCGTTAAAATTATAGATTATAGAGCGGGGAGATACTACGAAATTGATGAAAATTCTCAGACCTGCTGATATTCGAACAACATAATAATACTTTTTTATATTTTCATTTTCAAATAGAAAATTAACACAGAATATTTTTATATCTATATTATTAATAGGCAAACACATTTTTTAGATACGTAATACTGAACCGATTATTTAAATCGGTTCGATATTTACGGAGCTATAACCGTTTAAAGTTGTTACTAAAGGTACGCTCACATCTGACAAACATTAGCCGAAAAAACGTGACCAACAGACAAGCTAAATTTGTATTTTCTTTAATTCAAATATTTTTTTTGAATATGGGTTCGCATTTATTAAAAATAATATAAAAATAGCATTTTGCGGCATAATTGACTTCATTTTGTGATATAAAACCAAGTTAAAACACACTAACCCAAAGCAAAAGTAGTGGTTACGTTTTTTTTTTGGGCAAATGTTTGTCAGATGTGACCGTACCTTAACACATGCACACTTATTACACATGCATGTATCAGCTTCAACTGAAAAAACAAACAAAGTGTGCATGTGTGTTTGTCCAATTTGCTTTTGCATAGAAATGCGGTCGATTGAGTCGACCGCTAGATACACTAGTTTGAAATTAAAACTGAAACACCTTGAAATTATGAGTAATTTAAATTAATTTTTAAGTTTTTGCTATTTCCTGATTTATTAACTAATTTATCAAAAAAAATTAATTAATGCAATTTTTAAAATTATGGTAACATGTTTAAAATATAATAAAATTTCAACTAAAAAAAAAATAAACAATTCCAGCAGAATTTTTAATTACTATTGCGTGTTTTGCTTGAAATTATCATACATACAATATGTACATACATATCTCCACATAATATACGAATTTGTGTGTAAATAACAATATGTGTATAACAATTTAAAAGAACATAAACACACTAATTTGTATTAAATTCATTTCATCTTATCAAATAAGCAACAATAAAAAGCGTTTTATTTGTCATTAAATTTGTTTTTAACTTTTTTTTAAATATACATATATGCGGTGATAATTAGCGCTTGAAAGAAATAAGCTGCGAACAGAAGAAAAAAAGCGCGTTTTTTGCCAATTCAATAACGAAATTGATTGCTATGATCTTAAGTTATATTTAAAGATTTTATTTTATTTATTTATTAAAGTAATCAGCCGAGCCCTTAGGGCAATATATACCATAGCAAATATTTAACAATTAGCTTGCGACCTGTATAGGTCGATTATGGATAGCAACCGTATCAAATAAGCACTTGTCATCCGTAATATCGTTTTCAACAACTGGCAACTCAACGGAGGTTCGGTTGCCATCCATAATCGACCCCTTCTTTATACTACTTTTCTATTTAATACTTACAACTTACAAATTAATTTGAATAACTAAATCTTTTATGGTTTGAAACCAGTACGGTTTGTGAACATTGTATCAAATTTCATGTTGCATTTTTTAAGCACAAAACCAGATCAGACAGGCAAAATAAATGTTTACTTTTATTTACTTTTTAATCTAATAAAGCTTTCAAAACAAAAAAAAAATTGTTTAACAATATTGAATTAAAAACACTAACGGTAATCTCGATAGGTATTGCAAATAGTGCAAACGATGCAAATGTGTGCAAATTACAACGATTTCATACATGCATACATATGCACTTAGTAGTTCGCTTAAAAATACGACTGAATACCGGGGAAAAAATTAACACCAAAATTTTTTCCACAATCACCTGCTCGCAAAGAATAATGTCAAGGCATTATGCGAAACTCAAATTCATTACAGCAAAGACTATTTTGTTCAGATATCTGTGCGTTTTAACAAAAAGAAAAAAATAGAACAAAGCATGATCGCCCACTTGGCGATTAGCAGTGCTATTGCAGATACATACCTTATCAAACAACCTTGCTCAATGTCAAACCTTGTTTTATTTTACTAAGACAATCTCTAATATTTTTTGCTGTTTTTTCTAAGCTTTGTTGAAAATAAGTATCACGAAAAATAACCTTTATTGTGAAGAATTCTCTTGCATACATATGCTTTATCAATCGGCCTTGAGTGGAACGAACTAATAAAATTATACCAATAATAAATTATTTAGATGGGAACTTTGTCAATGACATCAGCGCCGTGCCCCTGAAAAAAAGCTCGAGTACAGACAGGTTTTCGAAGTTAACAAAAGTGTTAAGATTTCATCGAATAGAAAAAGACACCGAAAATATATCGAACTATAGATCAAATAATCTGCTTTAATACCGCCAAATAGAATAATTGTATGGTTGGAAACCTACAACTGTATCTTCTTGTTGACGATGTAATGACAGCTAGTACTGCTAATTTATCTTTTCAAAGCATTTGCTGGTGCGAACTGATATTCTCAAAATTGTACTGGTGCAGAGCGAGCGGCGCATATAGATTTCAAAGCCAAAGAAGAAATTACACCGTGAGTGCTAGAGGTGTATTGCTTTGTACATACAGTTGGTATTTAGTTACAGAGCACCATCCCTGCCACAGGGTTACTCCCTGCAGATAACGCAACTAGTACTCGTCCAAAGGTAACATTACGATGTCCTATGGTTCACAAATTAGCTTTTCATTACAAACCAAAACTACTCCATGTCACTAGTACATGGGCTATTTACAAGCAGTTTTTTCGCAACGAGTACCACCTTTAAGGCATGAACACTTGTTTGAAAACTACATGGTCCATGTGTGCATTACAATAACTAGTCCATTACAGCTACAATGGACAACATAGTGCAACATTATCTTGTAGTTTTGCGTTGGTGCCGCAAAGCATAAACCGAAATTTTTCTAATGTTTTGAAAAAATGATTTTACAATAATTGAAAATTTTATAATTATCAAAAACTGCAAAAAAATGTTGTGCCCGATTGATTGTTTGAAAGATGTTGTTTGCTCTTGAACTCTACTAATAAAAAATTTAATTATCTTTATTTATGTGCATATACTACACACATTCATACATACATATAGCTACATACATATGTACATTAGCATGAACCTATCATACTAAGCATATTGTTTAATAACTAATTAAACATGTTATCAATAAAGTAAAACAATAAATTGCACCAATTTCACATTCGCAATTTGAGCAAATGGAATACAAATTATATTTACTTTCAATACAATGTATCCATGTAGGTAATATTACTTTTATTAATTAAATGTTTACTCACCTTCGTATATTTTGTTTCTTGTTGCGGATTAGCCATTTTATTTGTTGCTTTTTATTAAAAAAAATAACTAGTTTTTTATCACAAACTCCGTACCCGGCCTATTTCTAGAAACAATGGTTTCAAATGTAAATTTTTTCTGGCTTTTCTGAGTTTTATAGCAAAAATTTGTTAATTCTTGCTGTTCTTTTTTGTGTTATCAAATTCTATTGTCAGCCTCGTTTATCAGTTTTGTTGTTGGCATATTTTTGCCGGTATGTTCTTATTGATATTTAAAAAAAAGAGTCAAGAAGCTTTTTTCTTTAGTTGTGGAATTGACTACGTTGCAGTGGGCTTGTGTCTGAACTAGTGACATGACTAGTCGCTTCTGGAAACGGAGCTGTTGAATTTTTACGCCTGTAAATAGAATTAAACTTTTTGAAAACTTGGCAATATTATTAAATAAAGAACAAGAGATATACAAATAAACCACAACCTTTAATATTCAACTGCCAAGATGTGTAAGATGTGTTTGTTATTGCCGATATTATTAATTTTATATGGGTTGGCCGTTTTATAAAAGTTCTTTTATATTAGCCGCTAGCAACAATTCCTCTTCAGTCGCCCAAAAAAATATGCCGGCTTGTATCTCTTGTGTAAGTCTGACAGCTTCTTCGGTCAGTTTATGTCGCGATATGAAAATTGTGTTATAAAATAAATTGTTAAAGTTGTAAATATATGATAAAAATCTTGAAATGCATTTGGTGATAATTGTTCTATTGGGAATAAGTAGAAATTCTTCAAAAAGTGTAAAAACGAACAACTACAAAGCTAAATGAAAATGCAAGATAATATGAAGCAAATAAGCAAAATCTTATTGAAGCAATGAAAGTATTGTATAAAGTAAAAATGTCATTTGTTATAATATCAATACATATTTTGTAATATTTTAAGTGCAGTTACAAAAATGTATGTGAATAAAAAAGTGATTGAAAAAATGCGCCAAAAAACGACGAAAAATTATAGTGTTTTATAGCAAAAATTTTTTAATTCCTGTTGTTCTTACGTTGCGTTATCAAATTTTTTACTTAGCTTCGCTTATCAGTTTTGTTGTTGACATAATTGGGCTGGTTTGTTCCTATTGTGAATTTTTTAACAGTCAAAAACCTTTTCATGTTAGTGGTGGAATAGACTACGTTGTAGTTGGCTTGTGTCTGAGCTAACGAATTGACTAGCTGCTTCTGAAAGCGGGCCTGTAAAATAGCTTTAATCTTTTTAATAAAATGACAATATGATTAAATGAAGAACAAGAAGAAAAAACAAATTAATACTCTGTCTATGTTAGCCTTAAGTAAAGGTGACTATTACCACAATCACCTTTAAACATTGGCGATATTGTTAATTTTATATGTGGTCGTTTTTTAGAAGTTTTTTACTTTTAATCCCCATTCACAAAACCGCTTTAGAATCATTAATCTTGTCAAAGCTCTATCCGAGAGGATTAGCCGCCAGCAACATTTTCTCTTCAGTCGCCCCCGCGTAAATTATAACGGCTTGTATCTCAGGCAAAAGTCTGACAGCTTCATCAATCAGTTTAAGTCGCGATATGAAACGGTCAACTGGCATTAAAATTGTGTTATAAAATAAATTGTTAAAGTTGTAAATATATGATAAAATCCTTAAAGTGCGTTACGGCAATAACTTGTTCCATTGGGAATAAGTAAAAATAGTTCAAAAAGTGTAAAAAACAACAAAAAGCTAAATGAAAATGCAAGAAAAATATGAAGCAAATAAGCAAAATCTTATAGAAGCAATGAAAGTATTGTTTAAAGTAAAAATGTCATTTGTTATTACATATGTATATCCATATTTTGTAATAATTTAAGTGAATGAAAATGCATGGAACATATGTACATAGTGCAGTTATTAAAATGTTTGTGAATAAAAATGCGACTGTAACAATGCGCCAAAAACGATAAATATTATGGTGTTTTATAGCAAAATTGTGTTAATTCATGCTGTTCTTACGTTGTCTTATCAAATTTTACTGTCAGCATCGTTTATCAGTTTTGTTGACATATTTTTTGCCGGTTTCTTCCTATTGTGTTTTTTTTTAAACAGTCAGAAAGCTTTTTATGTGAGTTGTGGAATACACTAAGTTGCAAGGGGGTGTGTCTGAACTAATGAAGTGACTAGTCGTTACTGAAAACGGAGCTGTTGAATTTTTACTCCTGTAATAGAATAAATATTTTTGAGAACATTAAAGAAAAAGAAGAAAAAACAAATTTACCACATACTTTATTATATAACTGCCACTGTCTATGGTTAAACTTAAGCAAACGTGATTATTGCTAATATCACCGTCAAAGATGTTTTGATTATTGCCGATTTTGTTAATTTTATATGGGTTGGTCGTTTTTTAGAAGTTCGCACCTCTTTTATTTTTTAAAACCCATTCAAAAAACCGCTTAAAAATTTTAATTTTGTCAAAGTTCGATTAGAGAGGATTAGCCGCCAGCAACATTTTCTCTTCAGTCGCCCGCGCGAAAATTATATCGGCTTGTATCTCCAGAGCACGTCTGGCAGCTTCATCAAGCAGTTTATGTCGTCGCGATATGAAACGGTCAACTTTCATAAAAATTGTGTTATAAAATAAATTGTTAAAGTTGTAAATATATGATAAAATCCTTAAAGTGGTTTACGGTAATAACTTGTTCTATTGGGAATAAGTAAAATAGTTCAAAAAGTGTAAAAAAAGAACAACAAAAAAGCTAAATGAAAATGCAAGAAAAATATGAAGCAAATAAGCAAAATCTTATAGAAGCAATGAAAGTATTGCTTAAATTAAAAATATTTATTACATACGTATGTATGTATGTACATATGTATATCAATATGTTGTAATATTTTATGTGAGTAAAATGCATGAAAAATATGTAAATAGTGCAGTTATTAAAGTGTTTGTGATTAAAAAAGTAACTGTAAAAATCCGATGCTGCCACATCTTTACAGATTCTACCTCATATATATTAACAGGGTGAGCTATAAAAATATAATTTTGTTTTTATTGAAATGACGGTTACAAGCAAATTAAAAGTTGTCTTTAGGACACCGCAACACGTACAATATAGTACACACATACATACATATATTGACCACAAGCCATTATCGCTGCATATATCATCCGGTATTGACATGCGGTATATCATAATATATATTGTACGTGTATCAGTGTCGGTATTCTAAATTAGTAATACAAGCAAATATTTCATGTTTTATATAAAAAGAGTGCAATTTTTTTAATTTTGGCGTATTACACTGCAGCCACACGTCCAAGTTTTTCTTTCAAGTTTTTCACACATACTGCATATCAAAATTCATTCAAATTGGTAGCTGTGACGTAGGCTGCACGCAATTTTAAAGCAAATTTATTTTTCAAGATGACATAGTCAAGAAAACTGTTTCAAATGGTCAAATGTTTACAAATACCTATGTACATCGCACAGTATGATTACACTTATTTCTTTTATTCACAAACATATTTTATAATTTGATTTTAATTAGTAGTTTTAAATTGCGGCAGGATATTTGTAAAAAAGAACAAAAAAAATGATGTCCGCATAATAATTGCAAAAAAACAAATTCGTCATAAGAATTGAGCTCAGTAGTTTTCTTGACTGTAAATTGAAACACTCGACTGGAAAGTGAATTTCAAAAGCAAGTTCGTATCAAGTTATAAAAGTATGAGTGCATTACTAAAAAAGTGTAAAAAAAATTTGATGGGTAAAAATTTATTGTGTAACGCACCCTGAAATGGAGTTAGTTAAAAAATTTTTACGGAATTAATAACTTGTTTTAAAATGTTATGACACTTATAGGTTATTATAGGGCAAAACAATGAAATATCATCAATAAGATATTCAATAATATTGTATTGTATATGGGCAGCTTAAGATTTCAAAAAAATATGAAATTTTAAATACATATATGCAACTCCTGAAAAACGCAGATTTTGAAAACATTTATTTAAGAATTGCCAAAAAATATAGGAAAATCTCTAAAATAAACTTTTGTCTCTAAAAAAAACTTGAAGCAGTACACAAAAAAACAATTAATATGTGTACATATAAATACATACATACAAACATATGTATTTGTTTTTTCACATGCTGAAAGTTTTTATGAAAAGATAAAGTTTTTATGAAAACATATTTAAAAAATTAAAATACGGAAAATAAAATTTATTAAACAGTGTCAAAAAGTAAAATAAAAAATAATAATAAAAATTGAAATCAAAGCTAGAAAAAATAAATCATCTCAAGAAAATTCAGAAAAATTTTGTATGTGAAAAAAAGTTCAAAACTATTCAAAACTCACTTATGTTTCCAATTTACAAATTAAATCAGGAAAAAGTGTTAAAAATTAGAATGCTATCGCCGAAATTTGAAGAATATGTCAAGAAAAATACAAAGCACATATGATTAACATGCAATTTATTTTCAAAACTGTATATCCAAAAAAATTAATTGATAAGTAATAATTCATACCAATAGGTCGCAGCTCTCTTACTTATTTTTTATATATATATTTTTTGAAACTGCAAATTAATTTTGTCCGTCGGTTTTCATTAATGTTAGTATTAAGTATAAATATATCCAATATTAAAATATAGATTCGTTTAAACAAATAAGGTTGGAAAACTTAAAAACGTTGGTTACTTTTTTCAACAATTTTTTAGTCGTGGAAAAACTGATCATTGGTTAAAAATTCAGCAAGATAAGTTTAACCATACATCAACATACATACATAATTATATGTATATACTGAAAAAATTTAATAATCTATTATATAATGAGGCAAATACACAATTTTGATCCAATTTTCTCCTTTGTTTGTCAACCGATTTTCTTCGTTATTTTAACAAGTGGTCAACATTGTCGAGCCTTAGTGACCCGACTATATATTATTGAAATCGGTTCAGTATTAAAAGTATTAAATGCTCCTAAAGTTGATACTTATACAAATGCTAAAAGTACACACGTACATTCACTTATGTAAGTATTAATTTAAATTAAAACATGCGTGTTTGTATGCAATTTTATTTTGTTTATTGTTTTTTTCCATGGGGAAGGAAATGAGAAATGAGGTAGTTTTCTCTCTTTATATGATTGTAACTAAAATAAGTATATCTTTAAACTGGTGGTCGAATTTCGACCACTATGCGAACTCTAGTAGAACATACAAATATTGGGAAAAAGCAATTTTTACGGATTATTACATTTTGTACAGATGATAGTAAATATTTTCTATATGCTAATAAAATACATGCTAAGAGATCTCCAGATTTCCCAGTTGTAGCTGACATTGTAAAGGGGAAACTTTTTTATACATGCATTAAAGGATTAACTTGTAAAACAAACATTATAGCAAAATCTGTACTCGTATGTATATGATTTATTTTTTATTATTTCAGAATCTGAAATAGAAAAATTGTTAACTCTTTTGTTTAATTATTTTCATTCAGACATTCAATTTAAAATTGAAAGAAAATGTGAATATAAACCATATTTAGATACTATAATAATAAGAAAGGGTAATAATAGCTTATTAGTGCCTGAAACCCACATCTTCGGGAAGAATAACACTGTGTTACAAAAAAGAACGAAGTCGAAATACCTGGGATGTGATATAAATTTTCTTGTAGGTGCTGTCGAGTAGATCAAGAATCTGTATTTGATTTTTGCGGTACACCCCCAAAATCTGGAGTTACGGGTAAAAAACCGGTTTTTCGTACCTCTATGCACTTATAGGTCTGTAACTTAGTTGAATATTAACCGATTTAAAATTTTAGAACATATTTAAAAAGAAGAGTCTGAAATGATATATATTATGTTCATGTTACTTGTAAAAATATGTTAGTAATTTAGCCGCAAAGGCATTTTCCGTTCAATTTTTTCGCTCTTTTTCATATTCGGACATGTTTATTTGCAGTATTTTGTAAGAGAACCCTATTTTATATGCACAGAATATGAAAGTATATTTTGTAAGAAAAAATGCTACTTTGGCTTTTAAAACCCGTTAAAAACTAATTGATTTATTTAAATTTTTATTAAAACAAAATATTTGCGAAAATCCCTACATTTACATTTTTTGTGTTCTTTGAATACGATATTTGTTTTGTTTTTTTTTTTAAACAAAAACGATGTAATAGTCATTAACCATAAATATTTATACAAAACTTTATATTCCTTTAAATTAGTATTAAAATGGATTTTTCTAAAGATATCATAGTTAATAGTTAACATTGTAACGGAAAAAAGCAGGAATTTTTATATACATAGTTTATTTAGAGCTGAAAGAACAAACTACTTTTAATAATATTACACAAATAGATTTAATTATATATCCTTCGACATAATATTCTTTCATTTAAAGGCTTAAGTTCCACTTTATAAATTAAAAAATAACAAAAAGCTTGATTATAGTCAATATTTTACGAATTTTGTTAAGAAAAAAAGTTTTTTATTGTTAAAATTTTTTTTAACAAATGCATGTGTTAAATATTCCAGAAGAATCTATCTGTTGTGACTGAGAATTATCGAAGTTGATAAAGCTTTCTGTTGTCAATTGCACCTTCAGCTTTAAAATTCTTATTACAGATCTGCGGGGAATTTGGGAATTAAAAATCTCGAATTGGGGATAAGGTATAAAAGAAAACTGGAAACTCTGGAAACACTTCGGCAGTTGTGCAGTATATATTGCAATCATTTTCATTGTCTATCGAATCGTACATGACAATGATTTCCATCACTGATATAAATATATTTACGGTACATAAAAAAAACACGAAAAATTAAATTAATTAAATAAATGGCCGCGCCTATTGGCTACTTTGATTGCCGCACGAGCACACAATGAATATTGGAACCTTTTTAAAATTTATATTGGCGCATGGTTGCCTATCAACCATTCACACGATTGCCGCACCAGAGTTTTATTTGATTGCGGAAAACCAGCACAATATTGTTCTCGATTGTCGTAGGGAACGATCAATTGTGAAATCACACGATTAGCTTATAAAATCGACCGATAATTGGTGCATTGCAGCAATCATGTGATCCTACCTTAATGACAAAAATAGTTCGTTATAAGCGAAAACTCCATATAACCGAAGGTTGTTATAACCGTAAAAATGTCTATGAAATATTTATTCAAAAATACTGGGGTCTGAGAAGTTGTTGGTTATAAGTGAAAATTCATAATAAACGGTGCTCATTATAAGCGAACTCCACTGTATTATAATTATGTAGTCTCTTTTTTATACACAAATCTATTTTACTTGAAAATATACATACATACATATACACATACATATTTATGTATGTAGTATACCTTTCTATAAATCTGAATTTGTTATATATCGATTACCCTCCGATTGCATACCAATACAGGTCGTACCAAATGTGGAGGGAGCTGGAAAAAATTAAAAAAAATAAATAACAAAAAAAAAACAAGAAAACATTAAAATTAAAAAAATTAACTTAACCATAAAGTACAACATGATTGCTGTTTGCCGCAGTTGGAAATTCTGATGTCGTTTGGTTTGAATTAACACGTAGAAAACTTTTCAGCCTAGACCACACGTCTTTGGGAGTTGATGTCGAAAGTAGTTGTTTGTGCCGCTGCTGTTGATGATGTTGATCTTTTCGTTGTTTTTGTTCTTGGTTAATTTGTGCTGCTGCATTTTTAATTTTAAAATGCAACAAATCCAATGAATAATGATCAAGAAATTTTAAATTTGGCAAAGACTTCAGCAAACAAGTTCTGAAAGTAATCAAATGAAAGTTTTACGAACATTTTTATTTTATTAAAGGCAAAGAGCACGAGGGAAAATCAATAGGTGTTAAAGTAGTTCTTTTTAGTTATCAGTTACTTTACCCTGGGATTCTTTGACTTTTTTTTTGAACTTTCTTTTTTTTATATAACGTTGCAAAATTAACTCTTAACCCTTAAATGCATACTGTATCTTTAAAGGAAAACAATTTAATTTCTTTATTTTTTTTGCACAACCAAAATTCTAAAATTCTTAAGATGCGGTCACATCTGACAAACATTTGCCTAAAAAACGTGACCAACAGACAAGCAATACAGACAATATTTTTTAAATATAGGTTCGCATTTATTAAAAATAATATAAAAATAGCATTTTGCGGCATAATTGACTTCATTTTGTGATATAAAAACGAAGTTAAATCACACTATCCCTAAGCAAAAGTAGTGGTTACGTTTTTCTTTGGCGAATGTTTGCCAAGTGTGACCGTACCTTTACATTTTTAGAAATTGTCAAAGTCATTGTCCCATTTAATTACTAATGGTTCTTTTTAATTTATTCAAAAAATATATATATTGTGGATTATAGTGCATTTTATTTAATTTTAAAGTTTTAAACGCATATGACCGTAATTTTAGTTCTAATATCAAATCACTTTTAATGGTTGTGACTTAAAAGATACATTATGTACTCCGCACTAATTAAAATGCCGCGTTGTTCAGGCCAAACTAATATATTTTGCAGCATTGATGTCATTTTCATGCTTTTCGGGTATTTTTTGGTGCTTTTTGTCTCTTCATACGCGCGAAATTTTGTTAAATACTCGTTTTTAAAAAGCGTGTATTTACAGTGCTTTTCACAATTTATCACAGTGCCTTTCGTGCTTTTATGTGCAACTGAAAAATGTTTTAGTTACAAAACTTGGCTACTTCTTTTAAGCGTAAATAGTACTTTTTGAGCAACCATGAAATTTTTCCGCTGAGGTTGAAAGAATATTCAGTTTGACGAATTTGTCGAATTATCTTTAAATTCAGTAAATGTGTTACTGCGTATTAAATACGGACTAAAATTTGAAAATGCATGTTGTAGCAATTTTCAACTGCCTTTAAATGTTTCTAGGAAAATAAATTCGAACGAATCATACCAAAAATCTCAATATTTTATTACAACTATTTTGTGGCCCGATTACGAAGACGAAATGGATATTTTTGATAGCAAAATAAAAGAAATGAAATAATCGATTGAAATGCTATCATGAATTTCATTCGACTTTGAATTCCCCTTTTTAATCGATTCCTTATTATTTAGATTTTTTAGAAATTTGTATACTACACATCGCTCCTTTAATGCAACATGATCATATCACAAAAAAAAAACCAAAACTTTTAAGTTACTTAGAAAAAAATGATGTTGAAGGTATTTCTTTATATGTAAAAAGTTTTCCAGTAGCATATGTATGCTTAATTCAAAACAAATCTATACCCACAAAAACCCAATGCAGGCCATATATGTATGCTAACATTTTCACTTTTGATAATTGACTACGGTGCAATAAAGGACTGATATGTACATACATATATATGTACATAGATATACTTTTAAGATTTGTCTAAACAAACTACGCTGCAGGAAATGTCAATGGGGAAATTATACTGATTATCTATTGACGATGTCACCATTACTACTGACAAATTATACCCCAACTAATGTTATCTACTATTGACATTTAACACAGGCTTGTCCTGCGAAATCTATCAGTGGACTGCGTCAATACTGACTAGGTAGTTCTTTTGGGACCATATGAAGAAAAGTCAATAGTAAGATTATACTGACTTACTATTGACGATATCACCACACTGTGGGAAATGTCCATAGTAAAACTGTACTGATTCACTATAGACGCTGTCAGTATTAAAATTATACTGACGATGTCACCAATACTATTTTAATTTAGTTTGAACAGGTACAAGTATTTATTTATAATAATATTTCAAAGTAACATAAGGCACAAAATATTTTACAGTCTTCTTTGAAGTATAATTTCCTTATTGTTAAATAACATAAAAGGAACTTCCTTTCATTTTAAATTAATGATTTGTTTTTAACCGTCAAATATTTTATCTACCTACCAATAGCAAAAGACAAAAAAAAAACAATTTGTTGACAGTGTCACGAAGAAGACACCATAATTTTTGACAAAAATATTGACATGGACACACTTAACCCCATGCTTCCTTCAGGGCATTTTATTTTGTTACGTTTTTTACTTTAATTAAATGAATTGTGATTTTGGTGGTTTTTATGGAAATTGCTAAATATTAATTATGAGAAATATAGCGATTAAAAATTTAGAATTGTGATTTTATTTTAATTAATATTGTAATGAATTCTGCTATTTGATCTCGAGTCGTCAAGCAGAAACTTTAGATTGTATTTTGGGTATTTATCGTAATTTTTTTATAAAGTGCATGATATTTTTTTGCATAAGCAAAATTTTTAATATATTTTTTATGGTGCTTTTTTATACAATTTTTGGAACAGCTTACGGTGCTTTTGTTCTTTCTAGAAATACCAACACTGTTTTGCAGCAATTGTGAGTGGGAAAAACTGGTTTTTAAATTATCACAACCAATAAAAATAAATATTTGTATTTTTTTTTATATCTATCTTATATAAAATATATGAAAAATTATATTTTGTCATTAAAATCGGCGATCGGGAAGTGATTAAAAAAAATTAATAGCATATTTTTTTTAATTTAAACGCAGTTATTAATTTTTTGTCGGCTTACATGTAATATGTATACCTAAATACTTCTGTTTTTACACCGTCAAACATTTTATCTACCTATCAAAAACAAAAGAAAAAAAAACAAATTGTTTACAGTGTCACCAAAAAGACACCATATTTGTTGACATAAATATTGACATGGATACACTTAACCCCATGCTTATTTCAGAGAACAAACAAAGAGCTAGAAACCACACGAAAACAAGAAGGAGCACAAAGAGAATATGTACATATTTGTTTCTCTTTCGTTTTTTTTTGTGTATACATAAATACAAGCAAATTTAATGGTCAGAGCAATTGCAAATAGCACAAATTTAGGGAAATTCCCTTTTTGTGCACACAAGCATATTTACTTGTCATAGCAATCGAAATTTTACATATGTATGTACTTTTAAGCTTAGAGTGCGTATCATTTTTTCTTTAATTACTCTGCTTGCGAAAATACACTATATAAGTATATGTCATTTAATAATATAAGCATGAATAATAGCTCTTAAAAAATTATGTTTTTCACTAATTTCAATAGGCTTTAGAGATAAGGAACCCATCACCTATTTTTCCACATATTCAATGTCCTTTTTTTACACGGTTTTTTATGAAACCAATCTACCGCGTGAATACATAATTATGTGTAATTTTCTGAGACCCTATGCATTTAAGGGTTACGAATTTGTCTAAGCTCACTTATAATAGTTATATTCATACGGCACAAAGTCACAGAATGGCTGCAACAATAAATTATCTGGACACATGGCGTTACCATGCAAACTTAAGTACTCAACATTTGGAAATATGCGCTTTAAGATGTCTGCCGTTGTTTTCAAATCACTCAACTGAAAAAATTTTATTGTGTCAGTGAAATAAAACTTTTTCTTTTTTCATTTTGGGACGAGTCAACTCACCTCATTTTTATTTAGCATCAACGTGTGTACATTCGGCACTGGCTGTGTTAAATTCTGAAAATGTGCCTCCCTCAAACGGTTGTCATCCATGATTAAACATTTTAAATGGGGAAATTCATAAATCCACATCATATTGTTAATGCGATTGTGACTTAAATCTAAATATTCCGTACATTTTGCAACTTTTACAATAAGTCCAGCATCTAGAGATCTCAAATTACGATGCGATAAATTTAACTGCAATTTTTTGTTTTAAGTAAAAAGAAACAAAAGTGTAGGGGGTTTTTTTATTCACTACAAACACATCGAATATTATGTACCCTTCATTATTAGAAAACTTGTTTGTTTTCAGAGAATAAACATGTATGCTAAGTTTTGTGGACTTCGAGTTAAAGACCTTTTGCTTAGGTGTATATATTTTCGGGATAACACGGAGCAATTTTTTTTGAGTCCGTTCCGAAAACAATGAGACGGGTGGACGGAGACAATATAATCTAAAGTAAAAAATTAAGCGAAAGAGACGACCAATCCAGCAGTATATCTTTTCAATTCGAAAGCCTAATTTTCCAAATCGCTTTATAAATGCAGAGTTCTGAGGCAGCAAACATACAAAAATGTAAATGAATTGATAACATTTTCCTTTTTGAAATCGTTTAAAAATTAAACATGAATGTAATAATTCAACAACATTTTCTGTCAAATATTTTCTATTTGCGATAACTAGAAATCGAAGTGATTTGCGGAAGAAGGAGAAAAAGTTGAGACGAAAGCAGGCTCAAGAGCGATAAATTAAGAAGCTCAAAGCCGGTTCACATATACTAAAAGCGATGAGTTTTCATTCGGACGTCGCACTACAGGCTCATAAGCAGGAAGTATACACAAGTTTTTGCTGGTTTTAAACCCCCTCCACCCCTCCTCGGTGTCGCATTTAAAACAATTGCAGAGTATATAAATTTCCAACAAACAAACAAATAAATCTACAAGTTAACAAGTACTGAACGCTCGTAATAACTAACAAACCAAGCATATATATCCAAGAGATGAAGGGTACGATAACCAAATATCACTTACATGCAAAATAAAACTCACCTGTTTCTTGTCGCAGTAATTTTCATGAAAATTATCCATTTTATTTATATTTTCTCTTCTAAACATATAAAAAAATGTTTAATTAATTTGAAAGTTGTTATTACATTTTTTTAAATTATTTTTACTTTTTAATTATCTTTGTAACAAACAATTCACAAATGTATGACATACATACTCGTATGTATGTATGTACATATGTATGTTTTAACGTTAATGTTTTTCGTTGATGTGATCTTAAGAATCCACAAGATCCGACTGATATTTATGTACATTTTTCAGATAGATTTCTTTCTTTTCTTTCTTTCCAACGTATATAAAAAAGTAAAGCTTTTTTTCATTTTATGTTTACATTGTTATTGTTTCCCTCATTGTTTCTTTAGTGAGCTTTTGCTTTAAGTAAATAAAGGTAAAGCTGTTTTATTCATAGATTGTTTCTACTAGATGCAGTGTGGCCATATCAGCTTTTTTCGAGCTAAATTTAGCTTTATTTTTTTAATGTTTAGCTTGAAATATTTCATTTAGCTTTTAGATTTCTTTTCAGGTTTTTTCCTCGATGCATTTAGCTTTTACTAGCTCTTTCTTTAATTTCAATTTCGTGTTAATAATTCTTATTTCAAAATAAATAAAACAGTTTATGAAAATAAATTTAATCTACATACATGATCTTATGAAGATAAGGAAAATATTTGTAATGAAATCGTTTTGAAGTCCGAAATTTTTGACACATTAAAATCAGATTCAGATGATTTTATAATTCCAACACCGTATTTTAACTAAAATTTTTAACAATACAGTAGAATCTCACAAATTCGAACCGTCCAGAAATTAGAACAGACCATTTAAATGTATTGGACGCTCTGAAATTAGAAACTGTGGTTCTAATTTCTAGAAGTGTTTTTTTTTTGTTTGTTTTTATTTCCACTAAAAAATATTTTTTTTTAATGATTTTCAACTAAAAAGGCGAAAAACCAAATTAAACGCTCTAAAATTAGAACAGGTGTTCTAATATCTGGAAGTTTTTTTTTTTGTATTTTCATTACAAATAATTTTTTTTCGCTCATTAAAGTAAAAATAAAACGGGGAAATTCGAACTTTTCAGAAATTCGAACTGCCCGGTGAACAAAGTGGTTCTAATTTGTGAGATTCTACTGTATTTGATTTCAAATACATATTAGATTCTTTAACAGATAAAAAAATAGATACACTTACCGAAATTTTATTGAACAATTAATATATCAACTGCGAACCCGTTTGCCAAATAATTTATTAACTTTACAAAACACAACATCTTTTCATTAGAAAATAGTCTAAGCAAGACAATAAGCAAATTGTATGAACACTTTAAAGAAAAATGTTAAATTTTATCGTAGATGGTCTACATAACTCTTCTTAAGTATTTTACACGTGTTTATTGTATATGTACATACATATATGACTTCTATTTATGAAAATATGTTTAAATCCTTAGTTTAAGGGGGAAGAATGTTGAAATTGTTTTTGAGTTTTAGACTTTTTAGGTTTTTGAGAAATCAGAGCTTCCTTAATTTCTTGAAGAGAGATTAATTTTTCATAAGAAATGTCACTTTCTGTTGCCCACTCCATACAAATGTCAAGGGACTTAATGACATCATCTACTTTAACTTTGTCTACTCGTATGTTCAATTTGCACGAAGAAATTGTAGATTCTTCGTCTTAAACGTCTATAGCTATATTTTCCTCTGAATATTTTTCTCTGATACATTCTGCAATTTCACCATCTGTTAAGTTTATATCCGGTAAAGCAACCTGAAACAAATTTAAAATGGATGGTGTAATTGAAGCCTGTTCTTCTGCTATCTGATCCCTTAACAAAATCAATGGTAGATCGTCTTCGTCAGTCTATTGTTCATTTTTGGACATTAAGACGTTCCAACATTTCTTAATGGCGACGCTAGAAACTTTGTCTCATGCATTAGCTAAATGAATAAATTCCATACGAATATTAAAAGCTTCAAGCTTTTTTTTTCCAAGTCTGTGCCTTTTGTGCCAATTAAATATGTTAAAAGGTTTTTTTATAATAGATTTTTGTTAAATTTATTGCATTCTGATCTAGCGGTTAAAGGAAAGCTATGCAATTTGGAGGCAGGCACATTATGACAAAGTTTCCATCATCGCTTTTGAGTTTGATGAAACTTTAAATACTTGTTGAAACTTCATTTCTGAAGAAATAAATTCGAAGATAAAATTCCTTTCAATTTTATAAAACACAAAAAAGTTGCACTTATCGAGACTGGTTTTTGGAAAAAGTTGTACTTGTAAAGACTCTAATGTAACAAAATTGCGTGTTGCGCTAATCGGGGTGTTGCAGTTATCGGTAGATGCGCAAATCGAGCTCGTACTGTATTTACTCCTGAAAAATTTGTCTTTTGGTTCATAGAGTGTATTATTATTATTCACTTGCCACACAAGTATTTATAATTTGTTGTAATATGCTTACTTAAAAACTAATATTGTCATCATTTATTTAAGAAGTAATATTGTATAAGTGACGCGTAAACAAATTGTTCCGAAAAAGAGCTGTTGTATCACCTCTTAGCTTATTTAAGCAGAAGTCCAAAAACTCGAAAAAAACAAAATTATTCTGATTATTCTTGACGAATTGTATGCATTAGTGGCAACATACAAAAACAATTAACGAAGGCAAATACACATAATTTGTTTACAGCAAAAAATAAATAATAATTAAAAGTAAGAAGTGTTGAAAAACATTGAGCCATACAACTCAGAAATCACATCTCCGAAACAATTAGATAAATAATGGCTAAAAAATATAAATCACAAACAAAAAACAAGCGAGCATCAATCACATGCCTGAAGATGTTTCAAGGAAATCACGCAGTAGACTAGTTGCCGGCAGATTGTTTTGCTGATTTAAAAAAATGTGTATATCGAAACGAAACGAAACAAATCATTAAATAGTTGTACTTGAACAATAATGAAACAAATTTAAGTGATTTTTATCAATAACGAGTATTTTTTCGCGTAAGTGACGTGTCACATAAAATAAATTCGAGTGCATTAAGTGTTTATTTCAAGTGCAACCCTTCAATTACTTCTTAAAAAGTTTGGTTAAAAGATCAATTAAAAATCTCCAAGATCACGATTTGTCGATGATTTTCCAGCCATATTCGGTGTCTGAAAATAAGTTCGCAATATTTTCTAACGTTATTCAAGCGTAAAGTGACGCATTTTGGTCTGCGGAAGTAGGATACTATTGACTGATAGTCAATATTTCGGGCAGAAAATAGCAAGGAGCGCTTTGTTCAAATTAATGAAAACCCAAAAGTGCTTTTAGAATAATCTTTAGATATCATGAAATATACGATTTTATAATAAGTATCTATCTAAGGTAACTATCTCTAAACGCATTTTTAAAAATTTATCGAAATGTAAAATATTCATGTGGGAAAAAAACTAAATTAAAATTTAATAATTCGAATAGATAACAATCCATTAACTTCTCACCTTTCATAAGAAACATGCGTGTGCATTTGTTGCCTCCACATTACACTTAATTACAACCACGTGTACTTCATTTACCAAAGTAATGACCTAAATACAATTTGATATTTAAGTTACTGTAACAGAAGCATTAAATTCAGAACATACACAGAAATAAAAACGCCGTGCTAAATTCAAATATTTTCTACATACCTTGAGTCGCACTCAAAATTTTTAGTACAAATAACATTAAAACGAGCAAAAAATTCTTTAGTCATTTGCGAGATCTTGAAACAACTAAAAAATTAAATTGAGCACTTAATAGTCCGCACTTAAATCAATCTTTCTGTACTTGATTTTAGTGAATCTGGGATTACCGTACTTTTAACACCGAATGGGGTTGATTTAAATACGAATGGATTGATTTTTCTTTTGAGTGTACTTATAAAGCTGTACTCGTAAATTAAACGTTTGTTTTAACGTTTTTTTTGCTACTGTAAAAATGAAATAAATTTCTGGTTAAATAATGATAAATTTTTTCTCTTGTTTATAATTGGTTTATACAATTCAATATCCTGCAATTGGTACTTTGACTGCCGCATATTGTTGTATTTATTTGTTCAGTCTGTCGTTGTAAGGTTGGCCATGAGAGAGTATCTTGTCACATGTGCAATGACAGCTGAAGGCACAAATTCGATTTTTTTTAACAATCATGTAGTCATTGTGTTGTATTGTGTATGGGTGACTGTCCAGCGACGCAGACTCTTACGTAGACAAAATGACACTAGATCCTTAAGTACTCTTGAGTTGAACTAGAGTTACTTGGTTAAGATGTTACTTCTTAGTCTTTTTTTCAATAACGCTTCGAAAAAACTCAATACTTTTGAGGAGATCATTTTCGATTTCAAGAAAAGTCGATTGATGGATTTTTTTCTAGGTCGTCCGATATTCGTCGAAGTTATTACACAGTGCGACAAAAAAAAAATACCTGGGAAGTGATATTATTTTTCTTGTAGGTCCTGTCGAGTAGATCAAGAATCTGTATTTGAAATTTCCGGGACACCCGGAATATATATGTAATCAGTAAGAATTTTGTCCAAGGAGTTTTGGAATTGCATTAATTTTAGCAATACCTCGGTAATTGGATACATCAGTTATACTGGCGTTTTTGAATGAAGGAATTATATACGATTGGCAAATAACATGATTCAATAGTTTTCTTATATATTTCAATAAGAGGCGCGGACAGTGATGCAGCACAGTTTTTAAGCATACAGCTTGGAATACCATCGAAACCAGCGACTTTAAGTTCGAAAGTACAGTGTCAATATTTAAAAGCGGAAAGTAAATTCCACAAAAATGAGTTGTAACATAAGGATAAGTTGTTTTGGTATCATACCACTGGGTAGAATACGTTGCTGAAAAGAAGTCAACAAATATACATATATTGCTTATTGAAACGTCATTAGCAGTCAAGGAGCTATACGAGTACTTCAAACGCTTTGGATAACCTGAAGAGCGACGCTTGGAATTTACAAATTTATAGAAAGATTTAGGGTTTGGTTTTATATTACGCTTAATCCGATTTATATACTTTTGTGTGCTAGATTATTAGCAATGTTATAGTCAGATCTTGCTATAGCATATTTACGAAAATCGACGGGTGCGCCAGTTCTCTTTTATTTAACAAAAAATTAAATTTTCTTATTTTTAGCATTCCAAGGTGATCCTTTATTGCTGTAGACTTAAATTTTTGGAGCAGTTGTACAAATAAAATTATGCAAAATATAAAAACTCGATACAATATTGTCAAAGTTATCTTTAAAAGTTATCAGAGTCGACGGAGGCTTCTATGTGGAAAACTTCAATGTAAAAGTTCCATTTAAATTTTAGGACGGCTGTAGAGTCTTTCAAGCTGAAAGCTGTACTATTACGCGGGCAGCAAGATGGATTAGGGTATGTACAGAGTGACAGCTTGTTGCCGAGCCGAGCTGGTTGACGCTTATTACGAGAATTGTTCATGCGAGAAACAAGCTTGAGTGTTCATAGTGGATGCGAGAATCAGCGCTGATATTTTAGCTATTATTTGTGTTTTATGTACACATGTTTGTCGGTTTTAAATCACCACTTAAATTTCTGTATTCCATTTGGTCCTTTAAAAACTGTAGAGAGTTGAAATAAGGCCAACTGGAAGTAATTTGTGATGCGGCATCCCCCGATTTCGGAGTTGGAATTTTGCGTACTTCACATCGAAATAGATCGCGTAAATATTATGCCCAAAATTACAACAACCGACATGCAATAGACAAAAAGATAAAAAAGCATTTTTTGCATGTTGCTGTGCGTTGGAAACTTGCTTTTCAAAGAATCGCTGCTGCTGCTGTTGATGATTGTGTTTATAACTTTCTTAGAAAATAGTACAGAGAAAAAAAACTGACATTGAGTTTTAAAATTTTACTTATTATTATTTATTTGAATTTTTACTTTTTGTTTAATTTTTATTATTGCATGTTTTATTTACTTTTTCTTAAATTTTTAATTTTTTTATGTTTTCCAAACAAGTTGAAATCATAACAACATAACATAAACAATGTTATCGGCGCTGAAATACGCTTTGAAACTGTTTTCTCGCATTCAATCAGCTTTGCGCTCTGACCAGCTCGGCGCCCACTATGACCGCTTCGCGCTTGTTTGTACTAATTTGTATAGAAGCAGTTTTCTCGCATTGGTTCTCGTAATAAGCGTCAACCAGCTCGGCTTGGCAATAAGCTGCCACTCTGTACTTGTTCTTAGGTATTATAGGATTTCATAGGATATCTTTATATTTACCGATAGTAAAGCGGCCATCGCCACTATAAATGGTGTCTGCTATGCATCCCGAGTGGTTGTCGAATGCTATTCAAGAGTAATATTAATCTGAACTCCAGGGCACGCTGATTGTCCTGGTAACTATTTTGGGGACGGTATTGCTAGGCAGGGGGTGGCATTGGACATAGACAATGATCAGTCCCTTCACTGGCATTCCTCTATCATAATGCAAACTGTTAATTTAACGCGAATCGTATCAACTTTCTTAACACATGTGGGGAAACGAAGGTACCTCCCAAGTGACTAGATCAACGTGGCTCCACTACGACCTGAGGTGATCTACTCAGGTTTAAGAATGCTCGAATGAAACTATTAGTAGCATTGCTAACTGGGCACTGGCATATCGGAATCCATGCCAGGAAAATGGGTCTTAGTTACAACAACTATTACAGAAGTGGTAACGCTGAAGAGAAAGAGGAAACAGAGTTTCACCTTCTATGCCAATTAGCGCAGGAGTAGGATACTCGGCTCTGGTACTTTACCGGATCTAAATAATCTGGCAGGTATTGGGCTAATCAGACTATTTGTCTAAGTAAAAGAAACCGGATAGTTTGATGAGGCGGTGGGACAGCACTAATCTTGTCTCACCTGCACTAGGGTATCACAACGTGACAGAGTTCATGGATTCAACTGAGTCGCCTCTTAAATAGCGCCAAATAAATTTATATGTATATAGACTAGCTAAAAAACTCTCAACAAACAACAATTTTTTGAATGTGTTTGAAAGAAGATATCGAGGAAATCTCGATTAATAAATTTAAAAAATAATACATTTTACTTAAGTGAAACATTCTTCCATTTTTATATTGCCAATGTTTCTCCACAACTATAAAAGGAGGAAATTAAAAATGTCACTTTGATAATATTCTTCTAGGGAATTATTCAGGAGTATTGCTACACTATTGTAATTATTAAATTTATTATTCGAGACAGGTTTCGGTACCTTCTTTAATACACTTGTTAGCAGGGCCCATAACCCACGTTAAATAATAATTTTTTGAAAATTAAGTCCTGACAAAAATTTCCTATTTTCCGACAAAAAACTCTACTCCAACTTAAACCAACCATAATTTACGCTGAGTTTGAATCGAAGCCATGTTATCAATACCCAGTCATCTCGGTGTGTTTATTTTTTATTTTTCCTTTTCATTTGTCTTCATTTCTTTATTTTTCTTTGCTCATCTTATTTTTCGATGGAAATTTCATTCATGGAAGTGATTTATTATACATGATTGTAATAATTTTTCAAACCCAATCACTTAAAAAATCCGTGCGCTTGCAAACACATTTTCAGTGTCTTTATCTTTAGCAGGAAACTCATTGTGGATGTGGGTGGTAGATGAGCACGGGATTTGAAACGTGTTATGATTTATTTGCATCATGACGAAAACAATGATGTTGTTGTTTATTTTAATACTGGCGGATATGATGATTGCGCTGTTTGTGGTCCAGATACATTTCACTGTTCATTTCGTAAATATTTATGTATGTATGTATGTTTTTTACTTCATTATTGACATTAACATCATGACATTTCAGAGTTTATATATTGCAGATATTATATAAATGGTAATTTATTGAAAATGTATCAGCATCTGCTGCTGTTTGCTAAAATGGATTACATACGAGTTATATAAGAATGCCAAGAACGACTTTGTTTTTAAGACTATAAATAATAGTATTCAATAAGTATTTTTGTTCTTAATTAAAAGCATTTTTTCGACGCATAAACTTTTAATTAATACATTTCTATTAGCTTCACTTGTAACAAACAATATAATCAAATTTTTCAACGTAATCTTCACTAATTTTAGGGTGTGCGAATAATAACTATTTTATGATTAGAAAAGTGGAGGGAATATTGTGTTTTTAATTTCTTCTGCTTAACCTATTCATATGAAAAATATCGTTGTTCCGAAGATATCTGCACGTAAATATATCACAACGAAAAAATGAGATAAGACCGCTTCTCCTAAGAACTCAAGACTTGACGAGTCAAACCTGACGTGTGTAAACCGGGTCTAATAACCTGAGCTTGTGCACCGGAAGTAGTGAAAATTCGGATCATGTAATAATTTTATTTTTATATTTTTTTTTCAAAGAAAAATTTATTGGAGATACGTGAAGATAACTTCGGGACGACGACATGACATTGCTAGTTGTTAATAACAAAAGTGGAGAGTGCCACACCCATGCAAAATAAATATTCTACTAAACCATGAAACTTTGCACACGAATTACGTTCCTCTGACAATGCAATATAATGATTAGAAAAGTGTATTTTTATTTATGTTCTGTGTAGTATGTAACACAGAACAAAAGTTGTAAAATATTCGGTGAAAACCATTTTTTTAAATGTTCGTACTTGATTTAATCAACAGAATTTTTTAAATTTTCTGTGATGACGAGTTTTGTATATTTTATAAACCAAACTCTATGTGTGTTTATTGATAATATTTTTCGTTATTATTGCATTTACAACAGCACGAAATCTAGTAGATTTCAATGGAAATCTCTATCAAAATCTATACCGCTTAAGGGCCTTTCACATTGTCATACAAGTCTTAAGATTTTCATTGGATTATGTGTGAAAGAAATCTAACGAGATTTGTGGCATTTTTACATTTTGTTTTTACACTATCAGATCTCAAGTAAAAGAAAAAATATGAGTAGAAAATAAGCGGCGGTTGAGCAGTTTCATGTAGCCGGCGAACGTGCCGCCCTTTTAAAATGTTTAGCAGTTAAAGTATATATGTATATACTATTTGTATATCAAAGTTCAACATCAAATAATAAAAAAATTTATTAATTTTGAGACATGGTGTGATACACATTCTAATTTTTGAGCCTGTGTATGGCAAAAAAAACCCATTAGCGACAGCACGCTATCGGCGGCAAAACAATCGACTGTTCAATTTGCTTTTATGAAAATTCAACCCAGATAAAATGAAAATTGCCTTTTTAAATTTTTCGTCATACAATCTCTATTTACAGTCGTATCTTAAAGTGTGATATATCTATGTTTTGTCTCGAGGATTTTTTTCTTCAGAAGTCGTTGATCTCAATTACCCTCTTCTAGTAGTTACCCATCATAACTCAACTTATACAACAAGAATTAAACAAATTAATCACCCTTATTGCAGTTGGCGACATTGACGTCACGTTAACACAATATCAAAAAATTGGAGTTTGTCTACCCGTTGTCGAAAACAACTGACTACTATTGAAAGGCTCATGTTATTTTCTAGACCTTATAGGACAGAAGTACACTTTCATTAGCACAAAATTGTTCTCGGGAGTGAGTAGACAAGCTGCAATTTTTTGGTATTGTGTTGACGTGACGTCGATGTCGCCAACTGGAATAAGTGTGAATGTAAAATCAAATAATGGAATTTTAATTTTATTTAAGTAAAACATTGGTCTCCTCAAGACAAAAATCTAGATATATCACACTTTAAGATCCGACTGTAAATGACGAAGATATAAAGAAATTTATATTTTGGTCGCCCTGAAGTTCGGCAAAAAAAATTTTTTTGGAGACTGTCCTACAACAACACTTTATATTCGGTGATGTACGGCGGATTTTTTTTGCGATACACCCTACTGTCCATGTTTTACGGCAACTTCTGCTTTCATTGACTCGGCGGTTAAAAATAATTTTGTAAAAACCACAATTTTTTATTTTAAACGGCTTTTTTGCAAAAACTATTCTTTGAAACTTTAATTGAAAATTTGCGAAAAATTTCTTAAATACATGACAAGGTTGCAGAAAAAGTGATAAAAGTATTGCCAATAGAACAATAATCTATGAATTGGTTTTTAAATTTTGAAAACGTTATTTTGACGATTTTTTTGTTGATAAAATTAGTAAGAACATTTTTAATTTACTGCACTTTAAATGTTTTTTGTGAAATACTCGTAGTTTAGAAAAAATACGGTAAAAAGTCGCTACAAAATTAAAAAATTCGCAAGAGTCGGGGATAAAAAAAAGCCTCACAAAAAGTCGCAGACCGCTAAAGATAACCCTGTAGCTTAATGATGTCTAGTCATTTATTAAATTAAATTGTGTCTATTGACATTTATTGTACCTTTCCCTCATTGCAGGTGTAAGGAATGTTTAGCGCTCAACCACGTATGTAAGTTTGCCTGAGCCTAAGTAAAAAATCCTACGAAATTAAGCAGCGCTGCATTCTTTGTGAGCTATTTTTTTCGCAATATTTTCATTACTTCATATTTGTGTATATGACTCGGCACAACCAGTTATAAGTCGCTTAGTTACTTTTCTTAAATTTGTATCACAACGAGTAACAAGTTGTTAATAATGATAATGGGGTCACTTTTGATTTCATTTGATTTGAAGTGGCAAATTAACGTTAACGTCAACCAGTTTAGATACAACAGACAAATTGTTCGGCATGTACAAACTTCCCAATGCTACGCTTACTAAAACAAAGCGAAACTATAAAACACTTAGCACTTAATCGAATCATCTGTGTTACTACACTACACAACACTGACAACAAACAAATAGCTCATCCCATTTACAAAAATACCAAAAGTATGAAAAATAAAAAGGCCAACAAATGATTTAATTGCCGCCCGCTCGTGGACTAATTTCATTCAGTTGAATTAAACAAACTCCAAATAACATTTGAGTACTTGAACGAAGGTTGTTTAGTGAATAAAAATGTTGAATTTATATTTATTATAGTGCTTTCCATAGAATTTATGACTTGTTACGGAAACGATAAGTACCAAAATAACAATAAGTTTATAGAGTTGTATGCACATTATTATAAATATTATTATTCCATGGGAAAATATCCTACGATCTTGGCTCGAATCGTGCCCTTTCTATTCTTGATTCAGGCTCTACTGCGTGTTATAATCTTGTTAACCATATTTAACAGGGTAATGTCCTCAAATTTTTGCACTCCATCTCGTTTATTTTTTTAAGGATATTGTTTATTAATTCTTCCTTAAGAGTACTCGGAGTCATTTCTTTCTGTCAAAAATGTATTTAAGAAAAATAATTCACAGCATCAGAACGCTAAAGTGGACCAAGGTAATGCTATAGCATGATTAAAGTGCCATTTGTTTAACTAAATTTTTTAAATTTTAGTGGAAGCATTCTTTCGTGAATTACTCCTCTTGGAAGCATACTGATTCCACGAAGCATCTCCTTATACGATTCGTTGGAATTGTTTTTTGCGTCTTTCTATGTAAGATTGCACTGTCTTAGTTTTTGGAGTATCGTACGTCTCCATGTATTCTTTGGCCGGCCACGACTTTTTGGGCCTTGAGGTTTCCACTCTATCGCCATCCATGTTAAACTGTCAGGATTCTCTCTGATATGATGGCCGAACCACCTTCATTGCCTACTTTTTATTTGTGTTATTATGGGTTCCTCGTTGGTAAGGTTCCAGAGATCAGCGTTGCTGATGTTCTTATGCCAGAATGTTCGGCATATAATTCTGAGGCACTAGGTGATGAGTAGCCTTTCCGTGATAATGATTGATACTAATCAGGTTTCACTTCCGAACAAAAGAGACTTTACGCATGCGTTTAATATTCTTAGCTTTGTTCGCCTCCACACTGGTTGTACACTCTCGCTTTATTGAGCCTGGGGAGCAGAAGCCTTCTTCTACCATGATGAACTAAAAATGTTAAAGAGACTTTTAGTCGACAGGACTCAAATTTATTATCAGCTGTGATGGATGCCGGTTTTAATAATAAGTAAAAAAAATTAAATAGAAAGCAATATCAGTGAAATTTATGATTTGGAACTTACAAGCATTGTTAATGATCTTGCATTAGTAAAAAGTAAATTATTTCTTCTGTGGCTGCAAATTTGTCAACTAAAATAAGAAACAGCACGACAAATACCTTGTAAATTTCTTTGGTGGTCGTAAAATTGCATTTTTAACTGCATATGAGCGGAAATAGTGTTTAAGTGTTCTCTATACAGTTTGTTCATTTTGGTAACTTTGCCGGAATGCATTAAAAAAAATATTCAAATTGTTTTAGTTTAATTTTTATTATTTATTTATTTATTTTATTTATTTATTTATTTATTTATTTATTTATTTATTTATTTATTTATTTATTTATTTATTTATTTATTTATTTATTTATTTATTTATTTATTTATTTATTTATTTCTTTCTTTCTTTCTTTATTTATTTATTTATTTATTTATTTATTTATTTATTTATTTATTTATTTCTTTCTTTCTTTCTTTCTTTCTTTCTTTCTTTCTTTCTTTCTTTCTTTCTTTCTTTCTTTCTTTCTTTCTTTCTTTCTTTCTTTCTTTCTTTCTTTCTTTATTTATTTATTTTATTTATTTATGTATTTATTTATTTATTTATTTATTTATTTATTTCTTTCTTTCTTTCTTTCTTTCTTTATTTATTTATTTAGTTATTACTAGTGTATCCAGCGGTCGACTCAATCGACCGCATTATATATAGAAAATATAGAAATTAATATTAAACATTTACATAAATACAAAAAACACTCTAAATATACAATTTAAAACTCTGTCTCATGTCTATGCAAACACACATGCACACTTTGCTTATTTTTTAAGTTGAAACTGATACATGCATGTTTAATAAGTGTGCATGTGTTAGTAGCAACTTTAAGTGCTTGTAGCTCCCTAAATATCGGACCGATTTAAATAAAATTTAGATTGTCTATGTAAAAACCCATTTAAAAACATATAAATCTTTTCAAAAATTGGTTCAGTATTACGGCCGTAAAATGGATCTAAAAAATGTGTTTACCTATTAATAATATATATTTTTGATTATTATAACTTATTTAAAAATAATGTTTTCACTATTTGCTGTTGATTAATAGACTAGAATTATGAAATTCATATTATCCGGGATTGCAGTTTTCCGATTTCTGTTTCCCGGAAGGTGACGCATTTTCTGGGAGGGAGTTGCATGACTCCGGCGTATACAGACTTCTTCTGACTGAATGGGTTTTTTTCCATAACCTGTGCAAGTAACAGTGGCTGTAAAGGCTGCACAAAAGGTCTTACGGGTGGTTTGCACTGTACATGTGCTCTTTGAGAATAAATACATTTAATTCAGTTTATTTGATTAGTGGACCCCATCCTTCGTTACAAACTACCCTTGCAAACCTTGCAGATATTGCAAATCTAGCATACGTGCTAGATTAAGCAAGACCACAACAACAAAATGCATGAAACTGAAATTTACACCACTTGAACAAATATGCATAACAAAAAAAAACTGTTGGAGATTGGTGATTGCAAAGGTTAGCCATGCTATAACAACTGTGTTTTTCGTTTTATTTTTACAATGAAAACAAGTTGACTCCTGCGCTTCAAAAATTTTACGTTGACGGAGCCGCCACATAAACTGCATGGGCTGGAATTAAACTGACGTTAAGACTGCTGAAAGAAATATTCCGAAAATAATAAAAATTCAATGTCAAACAAAACTTTTATGAACTTTTAGAAAATTTATAGAAAAACCGGACGCTTGCTTCGCGTGAAAAGTTTATCGGCGGCGTTCGCGTTGAAATATTGTCTGCAGCTTAGCTTATTCCATGCAACAAACTTATTCATTCAATTCTATAAACTCTAAAGTCAGGGGCCTAATCGCCGCATACGTTATCGGTTACTCTATCGTACAAAAATAACATTCGATATCTATCGAGTTGCCTAATTGTGACATTCGATAGCAACCGAATCGAATTTCCACATAAGTAGTAAAAGATTTGATTAAATTTGTAATAGATTCAAAATACATTTTTGCACAAACTGTAAAGAAAACAAACAATAAACAAGACAGGCAGTAGGATCAAAAATTATATATTTGACTTTAAATTTAAATTAATGTGCCAAAGACTATGGATCAAAAATTGTTATTGTTGGCCTGCTTATGTTCATCGGATTCGGAAGACGAATATGCGTTTAGACCAGCGTTGCCACGACAGGAAGTTTAAACTGTATAGAAGTTTGGAAAAAATAGTACAAAATCAAATGAAATAGTACAAAAAAAAATTTGGACAAAAGTTTATTCTTTATTTTTATCAAAACATATTCTTTTTGTTTTAAAAATCATAAGTAAAGCATTATATTTGTACTTCAAAATGTAAACATATATATACCAAATACACATAACTATTAATGAAGCATAAAATCCACTTATTCCCTTACATATATCTAAGTACATATATCTATTTTATAAATACATATGTCCACACATATCCTGCAGAGAATGCGACGAGTCCAAACACGCATGTAAAGTATACTCCATAAAGGACTAGGACTAGTCCAAAAATAACCCAAATGTATGTGGAAAACAAGGTCTATTTATCATTACGATGTCCTAGGGTTGGACCATAGGTTCGCACTACATCGGTCTAACCCAAAAACTACTCCATGTCATTAAAAAGTAGTATTTTGTACGGCACGAGTACTATCATGAAAGCACGAACAATTGTCAATATCCTCTTTCGTAAAAATGATAGCTGCAATTGTCTCAGTTGACAATTTATTTCTCGAATCCGTTTTAATATTGTTTAGCTTACTAAAAACCCTTTCTACGGAAGAATTAGAAAATGGTAATATTAGAAGAAATTTTATAACAGTTTCTAAATTTGGGAGGAGAGTTTCATCAGCACAATTCTTTATTTTGAAAACTTTTGCCCAATAAATTTTGACATCTACTTGTAAGTCATAAGGAAGATTTAGCTCTTTGTGGTCCAAAAGTGCATGTTCGCGCCACCTAACTATTTCTATTTTTCGGTAATTTATTTCAACGGAAGGAACTCTGGGGGCGAATTACGGCATTCGATATCGAAAGAAATTTCCAAACAAATTCAAAAAATTTTGTATGGGATTTCATTCGATATCGAATGCCGTAATTTGCCAGCCGGTTTTAAAATATGATAACGGTTTTATTTCAAATGATTGTGCAAATTTCAGACCTACTGTATCTATAAAGCTATAAAGGTCATCATTGAAATTGAATCTTTTTTTAATTTGGGTTATAATTTCAACGTAAAAATTTCATAAATCGATATACATTTTCTGTTGCTCTGATTAGAAACAAAATGAAATAGTCTCTTGTGCAACGACACCAATATACATCTTATTTTCTTCTACAAAAAAATTCATTTGTGTGATAAATCAGAAATAAATCTTTTTGTTTTACAATATCTGTTTTTATATAATTAGGCAAACAAATGTTATGGAGATTCTGATTGGAAAATAAAATTAAAATTAATTAAAATACCAAGAGAATATAAAAGGAATTATAAATATACTTACGTGAATTTGCTGTCTTAAATTTTTACTTTTCTGCAATTTGTATAATAGTACAAAACTGGTACAAAAATTTCATGGTACAAAAATGAGACAAATATGTTTAAATAGTACAGTTTTGTAGACGCATAAAAAGAAAGTTGCGGGATAAAAGCGACGTTTTGTCATTGCTTTCAAAAGCGTAAGTAGCAAACATGTGTACATATGTAATTTAATTAATTTAAGTGTAGATTTAATGCTTCCCACAATTTATTAGCAGTGACTCTTCCTTGGCCATAATTTGGCAAAAGGCTTTTCGCCAAATTGGGATGTTCGGACATAAATTCCGCCAACACTTCTTTTTGTTTTAATTTTATACTTTTTAGGCTTGTCTTAAGTAATTGTTTTATTATTTAGTAGGTTTTAATTAAAAGACAAATAAAACTTACATGTTTCGCTGCTTCTTCTCACCACACATATTGAAAATATACTTTATTTATTACGATAGCAATTTTGGTATCGAATGATGTTTCTAAAGATTGCACTCAATAGAAGATTATTGCTCACAATCGGACTGAATGAACATTTGCATAAACCAAAATTTTTTTTATCTCAGCTCACATGTTGTGTAGTGACCGATATGCAACATAAACATGCCTACATATCTACAAAACATAATGAACTTTGCAGGGAAAGTAAGTGAATATTAAGTGATAATTGTTTTTGTTTTGTTTTGTATTTTTTTCTTATTATTGTTACTGAAAAATTCTTGTGGCTTTTGGGACAAAAACTTAAGTTGTTTGGATAAACTTTTGATAAACTTATATGTGCTTTTAGATGTTGCTCCAGAAACAAATTTATGTTTAGACCAAAACGAATCATCAACATCAATATCATCTTACCTTCTAGCTGAAAAAAAAGTTTTGGGTAACTTTTGAAAACTTGTTACTACATTTAAATGAGAAGAAGGGCGATTTTTTTATTGTTAGTAATTGTTTTTTGTTTTTTTTTTAAACATGTATGTATGAATTATTAAACTTCGCTTTACTTTGCTCTTGTTATTGAGTTAAACATTTTTCATTAAATAGTCGCTTGATTTCTAAGCTATATTTTTTTTGCCCACTTAAATGTAGTTGATTGTTAGTAGTTTTAATTTGAATTTTTGTATGTAATTTGATTAACAAATATAAATCAATATAAAATACAGAAAAATTTTGTATAAATTTGTGTAGCTATTTTGGTAGAGGCGTCAGTTCACAATTTCCATTGCAGAGTTCAATTACAAAATCATTACAATAATTTAAACTCATTTTATTTTATTATTATTATTAAATGAAACAAAATTTATCTTGTATAACCTAAAGGATTATATTTTGAGATTATTATATAAATAAAATTGTATTAACAAGAAGGCATAAATCAAAATGCAAGTATTTTATTTGCTTTCCTGTTTGACTGTGATCGGTGTAATGGCTCGTCCTGAGCCACCGGTGTTTATGGAATTACAACAACCAAATCAAAAAGCTTTCTCATTGAATGGTAATTATATGAGCTCTAAAATCTAAAATGTCTATAAAAAATTTTAATCTAACTCGTTTAGCTCATATTGCTAAGCCACATATTTATCAGCAATTGCCTTATGAATATAACTTTGGCAATTTTGGTGCCCTTCCACCAAATTATAATGCTTTAGCTGATTCTATGTCTTCTGATGATCTGCCTCCAGCTACCCCTAAAATTGCTGCATTTGAAGATTCTTATAATGCTGCCTATCGTCACTCCTCTAATCAACAACATCAAACTGGTTACGAACATGGACCCACAGAAACCCAAGTACACAAACACATTTATGTACATGTCCCGCCTAAAGATTTCGAGGAGGAAGATGCTGTTCAACCTCGTGTAACACATCAGGGTGGTCGTAAACAGAAACATTACAAAATTGTTTTCATTAAGGCTCCTGAGGCTCCAGTCATGCGTGCACCCAGTGTACCACCACTACCGCAAAATGAAGAAAAGACTCTGATTTATGTGTTGCACAAGAAACCTGAAACACATCCTGATATTGTAATACCCACACCAGAGCCTACTAAACCCTCCAAGCCTGAGGTTTACTTTATTAAATATAAGACTAAGAGAGACGAAGCTCCTGTCTATGGTCCCCCGCCGGCATTTAATCAAGTCAAACCCCGTGAATCGGATAAAGCTGTCAGTATTGAACAGGATGATTTTATGACCATGAATCTTGGTCAATACGAATTTGAGGCTACAACTCAACACCCCCAATACCAAGAGGAGGAACAGCTACACCTTCAGACTCAGTTTGCTAATGAAAAAAATTCTAATGTACCTGCTGAACTATTTAATCATCCCACTCCAAGCAACTTTGTAAACGAAAGAGCTCAAGCCACTACCATTGAACCTATCAGTCAATATTTACCACCAGAAACCACAATAGCTCCAATTGTAGTAAAGGAAATGGAAGAACCTGCCTATGTGCCAGCTTCCAGTTATGGAACTCCCAAAAAAAATCGTTTCTTCATTAAGAAGAGAAAGTAAATGTTGCCCTTTTTAGTATTAAGACTTTAAGCTGAATTAATATAAGTAATTTTTTTGTAATTGTCTTGTTGTTATTAATTTTATATTGATTTTTAAATTTCTAGTTAAAAGTGTTTTATTTAAAAAAATATGTAATTTACTATTCATTGGTGCAGATAAACTTTTGTAAAAGAATGTACCAAGGCATATAATAAGGAAACGCTAAACAAATATTATTTTTTATTAGAAGGAAAAAATGTTAAATTTTATCTAGAAAATAAAAATAAATATGTGAGAAAATCATCTTATTTTTTTACATATAAAAGTTGTACAGAAATTTATTAATATTGTTCTTATTACTCATATACAAATCACACTCATAAACATAGCGAATAAATTTATATGCAAATAACAATAAACAAAAGGCTAACAACTGCATTCGATCCTGAAGTCCGTAGTGAACAGGCCGGCTTTCGTCCTCAAAAGTCCTGCGATGATCATGTGAACAATCTCCGGATTATAATAGAACAATCTAGAGATCTCTTTTATATCTGACTTTTATAAATCTCGAGCAGGCATTCAACACTCTTTCGCATCCAGCTAAATGGAATGTACTTCTATGCAAAGGTACACCCACTAAGATTACATCTGTTATTCAAGGCCTTTACGAAAAGGTTAACTGTCGGCTACTGCACGAGTGCTACGTTAGTGAAAGATTCTCTGCTGACACTGGGGTTAGACAAGGTTGCGTATTGTCACATAATATGATAGAGTAATATCGTGGGGATTTTATAGAAGGTTTGAGGATTTCGATTACGCTGATGACATCTGCTTGCTATCCCATAACTACAATGACATGGCGTCTAAAATTAAGTCCTTTCAAAACGAAACAGCAAAATCCGGCATTAAAATAAATACAGGCGCATCCCGGTATAACAAACGATATTATGACAGACCAATTTGCTATACCGAAAAATTCTTTATATCGCGAAGTTTTTTCTTTAAGTTTTCTTTTTATAAAACAATAAAAAATCATTCAGTTCGTAGATCTTTTAATAATATTTTTAGTTTTAATATTAACAACTATTATTTGGCAGCATCTTCCAGTTTCATCCGCATTGAAAATAACATCAAGAGTTAGATGATGGTCTTGCATTTTTATTTTAAAGGGATCTACTAGATCAGATCTTGATGATAACTTTTCGCCTGATTCCTTAAGAAGTCTAGTTCCGTATCTTTTTTTTGAATCTAGATAACCAGTCATCACTTGCATGGAAGCAACCATTATAAATGCGCTTTTGTATCTCCATGGCTTTTACTTTTAACGCCATTCCGTTTATTAGCATATGTTTTTTCTTTTGGCTGAAAACCCAACCGTAGAGCTCCTTTTCCATACTGGGATACTCACCATTACTCAAAGATTGGCGATTTTTTTGAGCCATTGTTGGCTGTTTCCGAATTCGAGACAATTTTTGTTTGCATTTTCTTCAGTGTACGTATTGATGACTTGCGTATTCAATATTTTACTGAAATTTCACGCAGAAATCATAAAAATTATAATTTTGCTTTCAAAGAAATTCTTTTTCTGTTTACCATTTTTTTCACTTTGACACTTGCACAGCTTAAAATATAATAAAAAGGATCGCAGAATTTTATTGTAAAATAAACTCCCAAATAAAAAACTAAAGGTATAGTAACAAATTTTTCTTGCTTTTGCATTCTTTGCTATCATTTATTTATATTTCTTGCCTTTCGTTATATAGAGCACACATTTTTCAGAACATTCGTTATTTAAAGTAGTCAATGGTAGCGTTCATAACTGTTGCGCAACCGTCGACAACAGTTCAGCTCAACAGCTACGTCTTATGAACGCGACCAATGTTAAAATTTTCGGTGATTTTCTTACCGTTCGTTATATCGAGTATAAGGTTTTTTTAATATTCATTATATAAGATAGTCAATGTTAACAATTTTAATATTCGTTATATCGGATTTACGTTAAAGCGAGATTCGTTATACCGCGATTTGCCTGTATACTCAAAGCCAAGGTGATGCGATAAATTCTTCAACTAACAGAACATTCTCAATAAACGGAGTTAAAATAGAAGAAGTTACCAAATTTTGCTACTTGGGCGGTCTACTAACATCGACTTGGGGCTCGCATTAAATCTAGTAATTATTCCTTTGGTCTCCTTAATCCCACAAAAATCCAAATATTTAACTCCTGCATCAAGTCTGTACTGCTTTGCGAATGCGAGTTTTGTAAAGCAGCTTCACCTGACATAAAATCCCTTTTAAGTTTTTAAGAATCTTAAGAATTTTTGGCCGCAAACTATATCAAATGAGAGAGTCTGGAAAGAAAAGCTACAAACCTCAATAAATATCGCAAACTTAAGATTAAAGTGGCACTGGATTGGACATGCCTTGCCTAGAGGACATCACAAGAAGCTTCATTGAATGGGATCCACGAGGTAGGAATGAAGCTGCCAGAAACAACTTAAGCTGGAACGTGATTAAAGCACTAGCTGCGAACAGAACGGAATGGAGCAGTTTTATTATGGCCCTGTTTTTGAATTATTTTTAGGCATTTTCGCGCTATTTCTAGCGATTTTAACGTAGCTTAGCTCGTAAAATTATTTTTTATGTTTCAGAAAGAAATATAGTGATTTCTGTTTTGGAATATGTAAATATCCTGCTATTTAAAATTTTAATTTAGAAGGGTTTGCGAAAATGGGGCTGAAATTTCCGGTAATTCCCGCACCGGGATTTCAGGATCGAAAACTTTTGGGAATTTCCATGCAGGATTAAGTAAAGAACTTCAGAAGGACTTCTTTGGCTAGTAGATAGTGTTCTAAGCTTATATTTGGTGCGAAATATATTTGACCATGCGCTTTTTATCAGAGCATCGTGTTATATTATCAGAAATACACTATTTAAATTTCAAGTTGATCGGGTTTGTCACAGAATCCAATGTTGTCGGAATTGGATTTGAAAATACGACAAAAAATACTTTTGTGTGATGAATTTCAATGTTATCGGTTTTAAGTTAAAAACAGATAGTAGTTCTAGATTGAACATAAAACCCATAACATTGAAATTCATCCTACAAATTATATTTATGTCTCCTTTTCAAATCCAATTCCGACAATATTGGATTCTGTGACAACCCCGATCAACTTGAAACTTAAATAGTGTATTTCTGATAATATGTATGGATGGATATCTTTATTCTAACTATTTTTACCCTCTCTTTCATACAAGTGCAACCACTATGGAACAGCTCAAATTTTTCAACCATTTCAAAAAGCACCATTTTAACAATTGCTGGACAAAAAAGTGCCTTACGACGACCCGAAAATGCTTCAGTTTTGCGAACCGTGACCGCGAATTTTCAAAATTTTTGTATTTTAATAATTTAATGCGCTGTTGAACCGTATATCATTACATTTGAGTTAATACCATAGTTTTTATTTGTCATCTGACAAGTAGGTGCATTTTGATTGACAGCATTACGGCAGCTGATTTCTTTGTCTTGCTTATGCTTTTTACTCTGAATGTCAAACAGGATGCCTTTATATTTTTCTAGATTTCTTTTCTGTACTCGTATATGTTTTTGACAGAACCGATATAACGAATGCCTGTTGTTCTTGTATTATTTTGCCTTGACAGACACAATAATTTTACGGAACAGTATCAGAAATAATAAAAAAAACTCTTATTCTGCCTCACTGTGCAACACAACGTATTACGAATAAAAGAAGCAACACTTTCAACATTCCTTTAAGCCACTTCAGTTTGTATAATTCCTAAGCAAATTGCCATGACTATATTAAGTGTTTCATCAAGAGCTAACAAATTGAAATTTACTTAAAAGGTGAGAGCACCAAAGAGGTTTGTTACATGAAATATTTAAGCTTTTTCTCCGACGCATACGATTTTCCAGCTTATTTTGTACATTCAGATTATCTTAAAAGCCAGCTGTATCAATACAAACAGATTCCCACACATGATCAGTCAAGGCAGTTAAAAGATTTTGATGTTTTCAAAATTCTGTTTTTTTTTCATCTTTAAATAAATTGTAAGTATTTATTTTTATGCTAAAAAATCATAAAACGGGTAAATTATATATTTTTGTTTTTTGGTGTTTGTAATGCCCAAAAGCTTTTAGGCTTAAGCATTTTAACATCGATATAAGCATAATGTCTGAACGTCTTGGTGTTACTCAGGTATTTCTTGAAAAAGTTTTCTATGGCATAGTTTCATAAATTAGAATTTTGTGATGGACTGTAAAAATGTTTGTACTTGTTTTTTTTAATGAGTCATAACTTTGCTTCTCGTTGTTATAAAATTTTGGACACAACTTAGCTTATATAAGTTACCTTGTGTGTAAAATTTAATTTCTATCATTAAAGTTCTCAAAGATATGAAGATGTAAAGAGTGAATATTTTGGTATATACTCACTGACTCACTGACTGACCCATCCATATTATGGGGCGCTTCCACTATAGCTAGAGATTTGAAATTTAGTGCACACAACTAATAAGAAAAATATAAAAACGGGACATTTTCATCATGTGGGGGGTTCCCCCTTATTTGTATTAAAGCACTTCCACTGTAGCTAGAAGTGCCTATTATGTGTAACTTCAGATTTTTGATTGTGGTCGAATTAACTTACATTTGGTATCATGTGACGCACATTCGATAAAAATAGCGCTGTTGTGAAGTTCGCTCAATTGCATGATTTCTCACTTTTTGTTGCCGTCTGCACTTTTGTACAAATACCTTTGACCACCTGAGGGTTTTGTTCATTTAGGGAAATTAGATTTTTCAATTGTTGTTTTATACTTAAAACCTTAGAACTGCATGAAATTAAAATAAAATATTTCACAACTGGTATTTAAAGAAAAAAAAAACAAAAAACAGCCAAATTTGATAAATACTTACATATTCTTAAAAAACTTCTTCAAGCTTAACGTCAACAATATAAATATAAATTATTTATTAGTAGTTTTTTTATCCAAATTGATTATTATTTTGGCTAAAGTTCGTAAAATATTTAGTCAGAAAGAATTGGGCATGAAACAATATTCCAAAAGAACAAGGGAAAATTTTAACATCAATTAATTTCAACTTACAAGGCAGAACAGACAATTTGTTAGAAAAATAATCACTTTAAAATAAAACAATTAGCGCCTTGCAATTTTTGAGATTTGTTGCAATAAAAGATCATTGAAGAAGTTTTCCATTGAGAAAGCGAAATGTTGGATAAAATAAATAATTTATATTTATATTGTTGAACATGAGCTTGAAAAAGTTATTTAATAAAATATAAATAAAAAGGTCGAAAAATTAGATTAATTTTTAATTATATTTTCAATAAGTTTTACAAACTGCAATACAGAATCGAAAACAAACATGTGTTTGATTGATAATTTGTTGTACAACGAAAATTTTGACAGTGCTGCCAGCTCATAATACGAATTTGACATTTGATACTCACTGATAATACTAATTTTAAATTGAAAAATTTTTAAAAACAAATATTGTTAAGTTGGAAGTTTGCCTATAAATGAAATGCTATTTTACTCATCAAGAGCTTAATCTTCCTTTTGATCTCAATACTTCTAATGGCCGAAGTTTTTGGATAAGAACCTGGCCTTATTTTTCATATTTATGTTGTTGTGCGGATTTATTACTACAAATCTAATTGCATCAACACAAAAATTAAGTAGTTATTCGGCTGCTTATTTAAATCCGACAAATAATTACTTATTATTCTACTGAATAATACTTACTTACTTTTTACTTCGTCCCCTTCATTTTAAAATTTATTTGGACGATATAAAAAATTGCGTCAATTCACAAAATTGTTAAAAACCGCATTTAGAAATGGTGTAAAAATACTTTTATATACTCGTAAGTTTTAATTTCCTTTAATTAATCTTTTCAGTTGTTATTTGTCTATTAAACTTTTTTGTTGTCTCGCTTTTTTGTTTGGTTGTTGGTCAAGCCAACCAAACTTGTAGACACACTGATACACTAATTGTCTACAATTGTGCGAAATGTCTGTGTGTATGTGTTTTCCATGAGCTAAAATTTAGTAAAAAGATTTTAAATTATATTTTACTTGAGTTGGTCAGCGGTTTGGCTTATGGGTTTATTTCAAACAATTGCTCTCATTTAAATTGGAGATGAGATAGGGAGTAACTTTTCACAAAGAATTACACATGTTCTCGAGCAAAAGAAAATTACTCATGCATGTTCAACACATTCGGTGATTGCCGGTATATCAGCCTGAAATAGCGTAGGCCAATTGCCCATGAGCAAAGAGATTTTTACACGTGTAGCACCAACTCAATCTTCCGTTTTTGATCCATCCGTATAACAACAAAAGCTTCTGGGATCCACAGCGGGGCCGTTACGTCCCACACTGCTCTTAGAGAAATTGTGGCACTGAATCTCCTGTCGAACCTCAGTTCACAGTTTATCCTGTCACTAGGCATTCCTAGCAGCCCTTATCTGGGACCGACGAGTGCCCATTGCCAACACAACGAGCAGATCTCTCGATACCCATTCTAGAAGCGGCCATTGCCGCAAAATATCTTATAATGATTTGTATGGGTGGTTATGATAGGTCTAACGATCATTGTATAGATCCACATAACCGTTTTTGGGCTCATGCCCCAGGTGCACCCAGCATAGCTTTTCACTGTTCATATCGCCATAGAGGCTTTCTGTGTTACGCATTCAACATGTTGGTTCCAAGTTAGCTTTCTATCAAGGGTAACTCCGAAGTATTTGACATCCTTCGAATAAGGAACATTGCACTCATTCAACGATACTGTCCCTAGAACAAGTTCTCTTCTTCAGGCCATGTCTCCCACACCATGTCGTTACAGTGCAGATATTCACGAGCAAAAGAAAATTATCCATGCATGTTCATGCATGTTCTGGTCACGGGGTCTGGCATGCTGCGTGAGATTATAGAAACAATTTATAGGGAAAAAAGTTTATGAAATTAATAAAAATTTTTCATTTGTTTTATCGAGAAATTTTATCGCAAAAATTATTTGCTGCCATTTCGATATTATCTTCGAAGAGATAATGAAGAACGAACGAAGAGGAAACATGAGTTGCAGAGCTAAAAGTGCTTATTGTGATGTCGCGCTGACTTCGCTCGCTTATGTGAATAGTTCAATTGTACTACTTCTTTCACGAACTATCCATTATAGTATATTTCCACCAACATGATTAATGGTTATTATGATATGTTGCAACTGGAACTCAGCAGAGAATCTATATTATTAATAGGCAAGTACGTTTTTTTAAATCCCTTTTACGGGTGTAATACTGAAATGGTCTTAGAAAGATTTATATGTTTTTAAACCGGGGTTTTACATAGATGTCAATTTTAATTAAATCGGTTCAATATTTATGGGGCTATAAGCGTTTAAAATTGCTATTAACACATGCACATTTATTACACATGCATGTATCAACTTCAATTTGCAAATTAAACAAAGTGTCATGTGTTTGTCCAATATGTTTTTGCATAGAAATAAAACAGAGTTTTAAGTTGTTTATTTAGATTGTTTCTTGTTTTGAATTTTATCGTATGTATCTATGTAAATGTTTAGTATTAATTTCCAGAATGCGGTCGATTAAGTCGCCCGCTGCAAACACTAGTTAATTTAATTGCAAATTGAGTGACTTCAAAGTAGTGACATTTTTAATACTTTTATTTGTAATCCAAGCTGTTATGGAGTTGCCTACCAGTGAACGACAAAGATATACAATTTTCAATACATATCACATATCGATATTTAAAAGTGTAGGATAATTAAAATGTAGGGGTACAAACAAATACGTTCACAGAAAGCAATGACTACCAACGGGTTCCATTATAAATAAACGCGCATATCGATAGGTGTAACATAAATAAATAGAAAATGCTTTTTGTATTGCTAGGAATATGTACAAATATTGATACGTATCGGTGGGTATCCATAAATATGACTATAAGAGACAATGTTGTAGCGTTTGAAAGAAAATTGTTTGCAGAATCATAACAGAAAGAAACAATTTATTTTCAACTTATATTTGTTTTAGGCAAAAATTGCACTTCTTTATTTGGTATTAACTTTTTCAGTAAAAATAATTTTTGCTGTCGTTTGTCGTTCTCTGTTGCCTACAACGAATGACATCGTAATGTTAAAGTGAAGAGTTAAAGACCGGGGAACATAGAATGATTCGTACGTTATACGTTGCTCAACTGACAACTAAGTGAAAATACAGGTTTTCTTATGAGCTTTGTCACATTCCGTACCTCTCCGTCAACGCAAAGTACTAAAGTTAGGCAACTTTTAACTTTTAACGTACGTTGAGTACTTTGACAAATATCAGTCTTTTTTGCTTTGTTTTTATTAAGCTTTTTGTGATGTGTGGTGACAAAATTAAATTAAATAAAAATAAAAATTCAAAAAAGAAAAACAGAATATCCTCGATTTAATGCCCGTCAACAAAGTACTCATTGCGTCAACCTCCTGCGCCGATACTTTAATGTTAGTTGAAAATAGCAAAGTATAACGTACGACGGATTCTATGTGCCTCGGTCTTAACACGGCAAAAGTAGAAGTAATTTAAAGTTCGTACTTCATATATTTTGTAAGCATTTTGACTCATTTCTGGGATATCAAATTTTTTCCTGTTCTTTCAATTTATAAATTTTGGCACTGGGAATTGGACTGTCTGACATCACTTTCTTGTTTATTATTTTAATGTAATGACATACGGTTTACATAATTTTATGAAATTTTCTGTAATGCCAACATAACAACACATTAATTTCGTCTTAATATTGTACATCTGTATTTTATTAAAGCAGTACAAACAATAAACGTTAATCTTCCCTTTACGTAAGGCAACAGTTTGCCTGTCATATGCTTTAGAAAGCCTCTAAAGTTTAAACACTCACTCACATTCACAATAATGCTCAGGAGAATAACCGGCAAAATTTGTAAACAACACTAAACTTGACCTCATTTTACACATGCTACACGCATCCAAACACACACTTGTTGTAGTCTGTATTTTATATTATTACAAATTGGCGCCGTTTTTCTTTCTTTAGCATGCGCACAAAATCTTCAAAATGTTGCAGCAACATTTCCGCCCACCAATTCATAAACGTAAAATGTTGCAAATGTGTAAGTAAGTTCAATTGCAACAAAGACAAATTGTATTAGATTAATAAAAGGCGCCAAACGTACCACATGCGGTGGTATCTTTGTCGGTTGTGTGATGACAACAGATCGTTTAGTACGCGTTTAGGCGGCCTAAAGAACGGACGTTTAAATTCTACAAAATGGAAACTTTAAAAAGCGAAAGAAAAGGAAGTGAATAAATTTAAATTAAATTGAATTGAATATAAAATTATAAGAAATTTAATAAAGAAACATCGGAAAACCATTATAAAAAAGTAAGAAAATTTTGAGTAGGCAAGACCGAAAACATTTTAGTTCTATGTGTGCGAATGGGTGGTGTGAAGTGTTAGAGTGTTAATAAACGGAAACGGAAACAATCGTCTGAAACAAGTAAAACGGATAAAGAGAAAAGTGCGGCATCGTTCTAATAATTATATTTATTCAAGTTACAAAAAGTATAATTTTTAATTAAAAGAAAAAAAAAACAAAATTACACACACCAACATAAATAATTTGCTTAAACAGTGTGAAAGTAATTATTATAAGTGCAGATAGAAGGAAAAGAGCAAATATGAATTGATTGTAAAAATTTATTCATTAAAATAAAATTGCAATAAATTTTATTTCAAGTGTTAAACCCATTAAAAGTTCATATAATTTTTTTTTTGTTTTTTCTGTTCATTTGTGTTCTGTGCAAGCGTGTTTGTGTGTAGATATGTTTTATATGTGCAAGAGTGTGTATGCAGGAGCTGTGTAATATTCAGCCAACTATTTTGTAACATAGTGTGTGGAATAAAGTATTTTATTGTCTCTGCCATTGGGAGTAAGTGGTCATATACTGTTGGTTTCATGTCAGCTCTGCATATTTGCTGTCAGACGTTAAGTAAAAATAAAAAATAGTGGGTAAGTTGGTTTAAAAACAGATACTACGAATTGTGAATTATAATGGATTAAGCATGTGTAAGTCTTTCTTATCCTTTGCTCATTTTGCTGTCACAGAAGAATGTCTATCGTTCAGTATGTTGACAGGAAATTGCTTTTATGTTGTAAATTTAATATCACTTACTTAAAGACTTAAATGGAATTTAAAAGGACTAAAAAATACCTCTTAAGCGAAAGAAATTTGTATGGAAAAATTTTAAATGTCTAATATTTTTCATAAAAAATTTGGCGTGTTGAATGAAAAACGTTGTGTTTCACAAAACTCAAGCCATTTTTTAAATTATTTATTGTATTAATTATAACATCAGATAAATGACAAAATAACTCATGACTTCGTTCTAGTATTTGTTTAACTTCAGCATTATTTATTTTCGATATCGATATCATTATTTTCAATTAAACGGGGTTCTCTTAAATAGTTTCGAGAAATCAGGATATATAGATACGTGTTATGATACACTGAGGTAAAAAACAAGTTAAACAATACGAAAACGTCATAAAAGTCCGTTAAGCTCGAAAAAGGTAAAATCAAGCTGATATTTAAAATTTTAGAATGACAATTCTTAAGCAAATTTTTAAGTTTTTTTTTCATTCTTTTTTCAAGAATAAAAATCTTATATAAAGAAATTTGCATTGTTGAAATAAGTCTAACTCAGGATTAATTTAAGAATGATGAATCTTATTTCCAGAATATCTGTTCTTGATTATTTGCCTTTCGAAATCCGAAATTCAAATGTACAAAATGCTATTAATAATATTTTCAGTTTATTATGGTTTTATGAAAACAAAATTAAAATAGAGAAAATTCTTAAAAATTAAATATAATAAAAAAATTTTAGTCTAATAATTTGTGTTTTTGATCTTAGGAGAAACACACACTATTTCATTAATTAACAACAAAACATCCTTTGTATGGAGAGTGATGATCTACGATGATGTTTATAAATTCATTTTTATATTCGTTTGTTAATTTTTCCTTTTGTTTGTAAAATTCTATAATATACTTTCCTTTTGATGTTCCATTTAGAATAATACTTAAATCTTTGTTCAGCAACTTTCCACAGACTGACAAATTCCCAGATGAAGAGTTTAAAGAAGTGTTTTTGAATATTACACATCTCTCAAAAAATGTCTATATATTAATATGTTGAATTTTACTATTTTTGAAAACGTAAATTCTCAATTTCTCAAAAGCTATAATGATTCTGAATAAAATCTCTTCAGTTCTGAATCTTACGATGCTTTGTGCTTCTACCTCATTTTCCACTTTATCCCCAAAATTTCGATTTTAGCCGATTTTGTTACTCTCAAAAAATGTTGAATTTATCCATTTTTCAAAACGAAATTTTTTACGTTTTTTTCTGAAATCTTTTACAAATTCAAAAAAGTAAACGCTCCGTTAAGATTTCTGACTATTGCGCATTGTTCTAGAGACGACTACAAACCTTTCCTAAACATTTTTTTCGCCTATCTCCTACCATTTGTGAGAAAAGGACAAGGTTCCTTTTTGTGAAATTTTTTTTCAAGCGAGTTTTGTACGAGTTTTAGTTTGAAATATGTAGTTTTTATAAATATATTTTAGGAAACACTTGTTCTATATAAGATATTTTAGTTTTCTGTACCATTTTGTTTCAAAATGTTGTAATTTTTAAATTTTTAATGCAAAAGGACAATTTTTTAATATTTAACAGAGTTATGTTATTATTTTAACAGAGTTCTGTTAACCTCTATGGTTTGCGTATTTTTATGCAAAAATTATTTTTACAGAAAAATTTTAATACCCAAAAACGAACTGCAGTTTTTGCATTTTATTTTATTTTACATTAAGAAATATTTCTTAGCACTTATTCGCTTTATATATTTTGTTATATTGTCAACTCTTTTTTTGTTTGTTTCGTAGCCAACAAAAATAGAAATTAGTTTAATGTGTAGTCGTGGAGTCGTGAAAATAATAATTTTCATATAAACACATGTATTCTATTTTTGACAGGCTGTAGTCGGTTGCCTGCTATCGTGAATGTCTTTATAGCTTAACATTTGTAAAGTTTGTAAGAAGTTTTTGTGACAAATTTTTATCAAGACAGTATTACTAATAGTTTCATTATTCAATTATTAGATTTAATTGTTGTATTACGTTTAAGTAAAACCTGATAACATTGTACCGTATTCAACTTATAAGATTTGTGAGTAAAAATTTTACTATACTGAAAAACGAATTGTTTTTTTTTCACAACGAATATTTTTAAAAAAATTTCCTAATTCCCAAAAAGTCACTTGGATGAGCCACTTCGTGAAGGAACGTGTTGTTATTAAAGGTCTACCCAATCGGAATTGAATTTTTCCAAAAAAGCGACCATTTTCTTTTTTATAAATTTTGCAAACGCGAAAATTTTTTGTTGAATTTGGGTTTTATTATGAAACACTCATACAGTCGCCTGTTTGGCTGTTTAATTTCAGTCCCCATGTCTGAATGTATGATTCGCCATCTGCGATGACCTCCCCAAGTATTATTTATATATAAATATATACTTTTTTCAGCATCAGCGTTACTGAAAGGTGAAACTACTGTTTGGTCCAACAAGATGTTTCATTTTTAATAGCCCACCATTTTAACGGTTATCATTAGTCAACCTGTAACTACATAGAAATTATTAAAATTCACTACAAATATGGTGAAAATTTCGCGGTTACAGTTCGCAAAACTAAAGCATTTTTGCGATGTCGTGGAGCACCTTCTGAGCAATTGGGAAACTGCTGGAAAAATTTGAGCACTTGAGACAAATCATAGATTAGCAAAATTAAACTCGTGTACGTCGCTCAACTGAGAATAGTGCTGTTGTAGACCATAGTGTTGGAAAATCCCACATTTGTTCATTTCTCGTCGATCTTTGAAATCGGGCATTCCAGCAACGACACGTGAAAAGTGTACTGACGGTGTGAGTTTTCGAAGAGGCATTCATTATGAATGCGATACTCTCCTCTTTACAATTAAACAAACATCCCATGATTTCGCTTAAAAATACTATTTTTTACATATCAAAATGAAACCTCTAATTGAAGGACCCTGGATAAATAGCCAAATAGTAGATTAACTAAATCAAGAAATCACTTGTTTTGCAGCGCATTGTTAAATTGTCTCACCTCCACCCAGAACTCAACTGTTAACTCCATATTTTTCCATTTGTAACTTAAACGCTTTCGCTATTGGATTCCAATCAATGTAATTTTGTCTTCAGCTTACTTACGTTGTTTCTACATTGCATTAATTTTTAGTGTTTCAAGATGATTTTATGGGTTCAGTAGAAAATACAAATTTAGTGTTTTTGAAGCTAAATTTAAAATAATAAAAGGCTAAAAAAAAGCCACGAAGCTAAAACGTAAATTTCGAGGATAAAATACAAGAAAAAAGGCTAAATTTTTTATTTTTTTGAACGTTTATTTAAACAAATATCGTATACTTAACTATAAATAAACAAACAGTGGCAATATAACTTATTATACACAATCCCAAAAACGGGCTCTCTAGTATATTTTATATATAGAATTAACATATTTTTTTGATAGATTTTTATATAATAAATTGTAAAGCAAAAAGTTGAAAAAAACATTATTTTTATATTGAAAAAAGATTAAAGCTATGATCAAAAGATAAAAAGGGGAAAGGCCTTTATTTAGAAAGCCACCAATAATTTTTAGCATTTATGTTTGGTTCCATATTTTTATCTCCTGCATAAACGCTAGTATCAAACCTGCGATTGTCAATCGTAAGTTGATTGCTATATATAGCTTTAATATTAGCTCGTCTATGTATGTGGTAAAAGATAGGAATGCCAGTATCGTTTTGCAACTATTACTATCAGGGTATAAGAAGGCCTCAGGGGGAACATATCCGTTTTGTAACGTTTTATATACATATTCATCATTAGCATAATAAGGAGCCATAATTAAATTATTTTCATAGGACTCGAGGCTTTTCGTAATATGATTTCTTATTACATGGATAATAAAATTATCAATTCTGCTAACTTTGGCTTCGTTGTATAGCTTTTTGTTTGATATGTATTTCAAATAGTCACTATTTGGAGCTCTATAAAGAGATGTACAGCCTTTCAAGCATTTCCTCTCACAAATTATAATTTTTTACATGTAAGATGGGGAAATATTAAAAAAGGCTAAATCAAGCCTCGAAAAGTCTAAACTGGCATCAATGATTATGAGGAGCACAATTTTTGACATCGGGCATTAAGAATTGCTTAGAAATCCTACAATCAACAGCGCCGATATTATAGTTGTGGTTCCAGCATTGTAAGGATTTTTTTTTGGTATTTTTGTATACCATTATTATTATTTTTTTTTTTGAGAAGTCTTGTTTTGGTAATGTTGCCTGTATTAACTGAAAGTTTCATTAAACAATACGCAATATGGTTGATATTTGCACAGTTGTTAAGCAAAAATAAGGAAAATATGCTGTAGTACATTCTTTATCACTTTCCCGGTTGAGCGAATAAATAACAAAGGAATGGTGGGGGTTCTGCTTAAGCGTATTTAAGTTATATGCTCGATAAATTTTCTCGATATTTCTATAATAAAAAATATTTCTTAGGCATATTTAAATTTGTTATAGTCAGTAACAAAATGTCAGTTTCTTACTTTGCGGAGGATTCAAAAGATTTTCATGAAGTACTCCTTAAAAATAAAGCGCACTAAATTAAAAAGAATTTAACAGAACTAATTTTTTTACTATTTAATAAATTTTATCCAGTTTGATTAACTTGTGAGCAAAAATCATCTTAAAGTAAGAAAGCGAGAATAAAATAATTTTTTTATGTAATAAATGTCACAAACGTGGGTGTCATAATTTTAGCACACTCTCGTTTAACGCCGACTTTTCTCACGAAATTGAAACATTTTACATTGCGTTCGAAATTTGTATATTTTTTTTATTTAATAATATGGCGTAAAAAGTCACTTTAGAAGAAAAAATGTCGATTACAACTCTACTTTCTGAAACCCTATCGCATACAAAACTATCAAGGAGACTTGACGTTTCTCGAAAATGTATTTATAATGCAAAAACAAAGGTTTCTGATAATGAGCTTTTCGACAAAGAGCTGAGCCAAGGACGATTAAAATGCACAACAAATGTATGAGATCGCTATTTGGTACAAATGTGTAAACGAAATCGTTGTCGACTTGCTTGGAAATGATCTGATCATCTGCGATGGGAAAGACAGTAAATGGTATTACCGTATCCATACTGATAGAATTGAGAGAATTTAGAAGAAATTTTTAAAATTTTCTCTTCGTAACAATCGTATTATTTTATCGTCTACCTCATATTATGCTCGGTGCTTGCTTTTAGGCTTAAAGCCTCTTTACTTAAGGAGAACTATTAATTCAGTCGTGACAATCTATAATTTGATTAATGGTATCATCAATTGTTAATACTTCTTAAATTTGATTAGCTTTTGTGTACCTTTCAGAACCCTTAGATACAATAGCTTATTTTATATATCGACACATGTTACTAATTATACCATGCGTGAGCCTATTTTACGTACATTAAGTAATTTGAATAATATTAATAATGTTGTTAGAATAGACTCTTCTTTGTCTGAAAATAATTTTAGAATATTATAAGAAAATAAGGATTTATTAAATGTACTTTTAAATTAAAATTTACCCATTAGCCTGTAAGGATATTTTAGTCCATTGGCATAAATAAATAAATATGTAGACTTGTTAGCTACGGCCTCAAATTCTGTACTCAAAAGCGGTGTCCACATCGAAATAAACTTTAGATAAAAAAGAGGTTAAATTATTGTAAGAGGTGAAAATTGGACTGAAATGGCTTCGAATATGGCAATTTGTGGCGCCTCGTGCACAAGGTGGAGGGGATGGGGATGTTTTACAGCTCATGGATACCGGTGTTTTATTGTTTTATGTTGGACCTTTAAATTCTAAGAACTACATTGAATTAATTTCTTCAAAAACTTCCATCATACGAGTATGTTGACCAAATTTTACGGCACAAATTCACAAAGACAAATTTTTGGATCCCTTTTTCACCTTTGTTTGCCAACCGATTTTCTTCATTCTCTTTTTTCAATGTTTATTTAATAAACATATAAAATATAATAGTAAGCTCCAAATAAACAAAAAGCATAATGATTATTAAAGTCCCACTTCAACGAGCTCTCAAGTATAATATGTAGTTTCTAGTAAAGTTAATTTTTCTCATACTTAATAATAACATAAATATAATAATATATTTTTAATAAGTTAGTTGTAAGCAAAAAGATTGACAAAAATCTTACTTGTATATAGGAAAATATAAAGAGGATAATGTCAAGGGTTAAAATTCAACAAATTATTATTGCGTAGGCCATCAATATTTCTTAGGATTCAAATTAGGTTTAATGTTTTTATCTTTCATATAAATATTTGTATCGAAACGACGATTTTCTGTTGTAAGTTCTTGATAATTTACTGATTTTATATTAGATCATCTATAGTTATGATAAAATATAGGAATACCATCCTCATTTTGGATAAAACCATTTCTATCAAGGAAAAGAAAAGCCTCATGTGGAAGGAAACCATTTTGTAGCGTTCTTGAAATGTACTCTTTGGAAACATAGTAAGAAGCCATAATTAGATTATTTTCGGTGGTATTTACACTATTTAAAAAATGATCTCTTATAATATGAATAATAAAATTATCAAATCTAGATATTTCGGCTTTTTCATAAAGAATTTTGTTTGATATATATTTTTTTGTAGTTACTGTTCTTTGATCTGTATAGTAATGAAGTGCAACACCTGAGACATTTCCTTTCATATATTCGTATCTTCTCCATAAACGAAGGCCGTATGTTAAACCATATTTGGCAACCGTATGATAAAATTGGTCTTATTAATACTTAGAACATAATAATTTTAACTCTTTGTTGTATATATTTAGAAAAAAAATAACTTCTTATGTATAAAAAATGCTTTTCTAGCTTTTATAAGTTGTTGTTCTATGTGATTATTAAAGTACAGAAATTTATCTAAATATATGTCTAATAATTTAACAATCTGTCTTACAGGAATGTATGTGTTATTAGTTGATCTAATACCAAAAAAATGCCATTTTTTTTCTTATATTTTTGTTACATTTTCCTACTGGTGGTCTAAAAAGAATACACTCGCATTTGTTTAAATTGAGCTTCATATGCCAATCTATGGAATAGTTTTCTATTAGGCCAAACTTATTTTGCAAACCATCATTTATTTTGTCAACTTTATTGTCAGCGTGATATATGGCAAAATCATTTGCGAACAATGTCTCATATGGAGGCATGCACAAAGGTTAAAGGTCGAACACAATGACTTTTGCCGTAGCTGCCAAGATATTGATGAAGAGGAGAGTGTAGAACATTTTCTGTGTCACTGTCGCGGACTGGCAAGAAAGAGAATGCCCGCAATGGGCGCTCTTGAGTTCAGGGAACTTTCTAACGTCGCCAGTGTTGAACTGCAACGTATTAGTAGCTTTATATTGACTCTGGTTGGTTCGACGCACAGTGGCTGAAAATCGTTTTTCATTGGCCAAAATTCTATAACTTTTGAACCGATCAAAATATTGAAGTAATTTTTATTTTATTGGATAGATATTTAGTTCAGCTTGGCTCAGTTTAAATTTCATTAAAATTGATTGAGGACTTTTTAAGGAATTCTAGGTCAAAGTTGAACTTTTGAATTTTTTTAACTTTTAGAGTGAAATACGGGTTTATTATTTTTTTATTTATTAAAAAATTGAATATTTGGAAATTAATAATAATTATAAATATTTTTTGTAATAATGGAATTTTTTAATGTTACACTTAAAAAAAATTTTACACTGAAAAAAATAGTAAAATCAACTGGAGATTTTGCTATTACAGAAAAATTAAAAATTTTTTGCTGACAAATTTGCAAATTTGTTTACACTCAAAGAATAGTTACACTTAAAAAAAACGTTAATAATATTATCTAAAAATATTGCTATTACTACAGAAAAATTTATTATTTTTTGCTGTCAAATTTGATAATTTTAAAAACATTTTAAAAATAAAAACTGCAATAAATTTTAATAGCATTTGAAACAATGGTAGGTTCTGTTTATTATTATTTTTTACTGGAGATAAACGGATCTGACGTTGCCAATAATATATTAAATAGATCTTCAATTGTTGAATTTCGTGAAATTTTTCTAGTTTTGTGCTCTCTAAAAATCTGTAATCCTTGTTCCTTTTTTTCTGAGCCTCCTCTGATAGATCTCCAAGTGGCACCAAATGATATTTAATGACATCTTCTCCATGATAAAGGATTTTGTGAACTGTTGCAGACATATTTCTCCATGGGTAGTTGGTTGTATATATTTTTGCAGTTTCCTTAGCCTAATCTCCAAATTTTCTAGTCAATTTCTTCATTGCACGCAAGTACTTCTAGGATTATTTTAAATCTGAAAATGAGGTTTAAATCCACTACTGTTATTTCATATGCTGTTTCTGGATCTGAAAAGAATCTTCTTGCGGTATTGCCATCATTTGTATTGCCTGACCCTTATTTTGGCTGATCTATAATCAATCCAAATTTGCGATATTCATGTTGAACATGTTTCTTTTTTGAACTTCTTAACTCTTTGTTGTTTTTTAGTATGTGTTCCATAAATCGTATTCTTGCATGTAGTGGTGATAATCCAAATTCATATGCATCTTTATTATCTAATGATTTTGTCGGGACCTGGTTTAATTGGGTTGATGTTGCTTGGCATATAATGCAGCTGGATGCAGCCTTCGTGTTAGTCAAAGCCTGACCTACTTTTCCATCTATCATTGTCAGCACTAATTGGTAGCTTACTTCAATTTGCTGGCCATCTAACTGTAATTGTAATGGCTGTAGTGTTGCAATTTGGGCCTTAATATCACTAACTTCTTTGTTAATTGCATCATGAGTTTCTTTTTTGAATTCAAATTTGATTGGCCTGCAGTATTTCGTAGAAGATGGTGTCTCATTTTTCCAAATATCCATTGTTTGCGTAGTTCTAGTCGAAAGCTCTGAATCTTCTAAAATCTTTTTTAATCGCAATGGTACAAATGATACCATGAACATATATGGGTCCGAAATATTTTCACATACAACTTGTTTGTATTGTTTTTGTCCCGAAGAACCATCACATCCCCATTTACAAAAAAGAATTAACTTTGTGTTTCCATATTTCTTTAACTCATTTCCTGTTATTGATTGTAGCAAGCGTTTGGCTGTGTGATCAAGTAGAGATTGTAGTTGTACCTCTGCCGAAATTGGTGTGATTGTAATAGTGTCCTTTGATGGCAAACAGCCCATTTTAGCAGCGGTTATGTAATGATATGCTGGATACATATTTAGCTTTAACAACTTTTTCAATGATATCCACTTTTGTTAATTCGTTCTGTGATCGTAATTGATGTAGGAAAGATTCTTTTACATTTGTACAACCAATTGCATCGATGATATCTTTAAGTTTCCGCCTCTTAGATATATCGCTGCAGTTGTCCAATGATTTGCGTGGTCTTCCAGCCTTATCTTGCTTTGCTGTTTCTGCAGCGACAGTAAGTTGGCCCTCTAACCAGTTTGCACTTTTTTATAAAAGTTTTGGTTACTGTAGCGAACTTCTTTGTAGCGTTTTTTAGTGCTTTGACGAAATTAGATAATTGCTCTTGCATTTCGGTGCTACACGAATTTAAGTTTAATTTTAACGTAACTAAGAACATCTTCCTGGTTTTTGTTTCTAAAATACTCTTCGGCCAGTTCTTTATAACTGAAGCTCTCCATATTTTTCTGAATATTTTTATTTGCGTCTGTTATGTTTTACCCGTACACTTAGAGGATTAACTTATTACTGAGTAATCCCTTATCGAATCCGTAGTTTTATACATTTTTAGATACATGTTATTCACACATTGATCTTTAATTTCATAGCAGGTAGTGCTTAAATTGAACAAAACTGCACATGTTATCCAGACCTTAATATCAGGTAAAACTGATTAGTATCTCGCCAATATGGGGTTGTTTTTTATCTTTAGTGGTTTAATGTCCCGATTATTATTATAAAATTGTATATGACTTTGGTTGACCCTAACATTTGATAACAGGTAATTTTAGAAAGATATCATATGTTTGCTGTAGAACCTATTGTGATAATTTTATTACCAATTTTTGGCTGATCAAAACAAAGCCATTAAACCCTTTCGCAGGTATTATATTTAATTTTTTTAGTTTTGCGTAGTCTAAAGTAAAAAAACATAAACTTTTAGGCAAAAAAGTGAAAATTATATACACCATTGTATACGAGTACTTTGGAGTAATTTCATTAAAATGAAAAAAGTGTTCTACCCACGGCTCGTCACGGGTGCAAAAGTATATATAGCGGTAAAGAGGACACTTTCACGTTTCTCCGGGTGCTATACATTTCTTGACCCCTTTTGTTCCCTAGAAGTTCTATTCCACTAAAGTTTAAATATGAGAAAAATATAGCAGTTTCATAAATATTCCGTAACGCCCCTAATATTAAACGCTAGAGCTCTGACCACTTACAACAACTAAAGACTATAATCCTACCAAAATTATAAAAAAGACCGCAGGCCATTATCTATGATAGCTTGCGAGTAGTAACCATTTATTTTTTATAAAAAAAACAAAAGAAAAACACCTTTTTTAAAAATCGGTGACAAAAAAAATTAGACTTTTGGCCAATGAAAAACGATTTTCAGCTACTGTGCGAAGGTGGGGACTCCGCATAAACAGAGTCCCCGTGGTTTCACATCATATCCAAAACGGTCTAAGTGAGTCAGAGATTCTGGGTGCCACCCTTACCTAACCTAACCTTTTCTTTCCAAGCTATTGCGCCAGTGAGATGTAGAAAAATATTTTTCCTTTCTTGTGGAATATCTTGTTATGCTCTTTTGTGAATCCTTCAAGGATTATAGAAGCTTTCGTATTATTTTAACTAAATTTACATATTCATAAGAATTTGTAATAACAAAAGTCTTTATATAGCAAAAAAAGAAATACAGTGGATTACATGTAACTAATACGTGTAACGTGTAACAGTAACTCAAAAATATATATAAAAAAATTAAAGTGTTCGGTAAAATTTTTCTGGTAAACTATTGATGAAACAGACAAGATCCCCAAATTGTTTTAAGTACAAGCGATTTTGAACAAAAAAGATCTCTCAAAGAAATAATTATTAATTCTAGAAATGATCACTTGTGTGTTTCAGTACAGTTTTCAAAAATAAACAAATTTGCTGCCACCGATACGAAAGATCTTTGGAAAAAACCCCCAAAAAATGTTTACTTGCTTAATTTTAATAGAACTGACGTATTTTTAACCAAATAATAATGACAACGAAAACAGGTGTGTAAATATTTTTGAAAATTAGGGCAATGACACATTTTAGTTGTATGTGTCTAAAATTTTCAACATTTTAGTCTGCACACTTAGAAAATTAAAAGAGAGAAGCCGTACTTTTTACAAAACTTATTTTAAAATAGATAATTTGGGTTTTACTAAAGTATTTTTAAATTTTAATCGTTCAAATGAACAATGGGGCTTATGAATTTTTTATTTTTATCATTAACTGTATAAATAACATTTTTGATTAAACTTAATCATTCAAGTAAGAATATTTGACACAAAACGTTGTAGTTATTAAAAAAAAAAGAAAAACATTTATCAAAAATGAAAGTATTTCTTGCGTTTTTAGCCCTTGTGTCCTGTGTAAGTAATATTTAAAAAATATATCCTTTCATAGACAAATTTAACAATTACAAATTTATCGGCAGGTTTTGGCCGCCAAACAAGTAACTGATGAAAATATGAATAATATAATGAAGCTAATCAATGATTGTAAAAAGCAAACAAAAAATAATTCCGTTGACGTGATCACCCTCTGCGCAGCTAAGGTCAAAGCTTTAATGAATGTTAAATATATTGCTTATCAAAACAATGTTATTATGAAAGAGGAGGATATGAAAAGTTTGGTGGACGACTGCATCGCTAAATATGACATAAAAAAATCTGCTGTGTGGATTAGTCACTGTTTGAAGGACGGAGTTACTGGCTCCCGATGAATAACATGAATAATTTGTGTAATCATTAAAAACAACAACAAAGTTCAATATTTCAAAAATGTTGTGAATTAAAATTGAGTCTCTAACAGCAAATAACAATTTTCTGAAAATAAATTTGGAAGATGTTTCTAATAAATAAATGCATTTTGCATTAATCTAATAACACAACTTATTATATTGCTCATTAATTGCAGCGTAGTCATATCTAAAAAAAAACTTGTTCGTCAGAGAACGTCTTTAAAGTTTTTAATTTACACACATATCAATGGAAAAGTAAAAAAAAAGTCGGCTCCCCTCAAGAGGCGAGTAAAAGAGATATTTGTATAGATTTTTTTAAACAAAATGGATAACGATACGATGAATATTTCTGCATTCTTAACTCAAAAATCACGTTTTTTTAGATATGACCACGTTGCAATAAAGGAGAGCTTGCTATAAATTAATCATTTGTAATTCTTGCAAAATTATTTTTTATATTTTGTTATGTTGCGCAATGGGGTAGAGTCAACGAATTTTTTAAATAAATGTTGCGTCTACGTTTTAAAGATAAACTCCCCAGGTTACTCAAGAGTGGAGCTATAAAGTTCGAAAGTAGACCACTTCGAAGATCTAATATTTTTCTCTTGTGAGATTAAAAAAAAAATAAAAACATTTATTAAGATCTGGGAAGAAATGCTTGGTAGTGAAATTATCTCTAATGATAAGTCAGTATTACTTATTTAAAAATATAAATTTCTCAATTTTGCAAAAACTCGGTTCAATGTCTTCAAGATATCAGATTCAAGATTGGATTAAGCTTTGCTATTGCTTTTTTTATTAGTTAATCGACAAAATTCAAAATCGCTAAATATTATGCAAATATCCTGTAAGTTAAAAAATATAAATATTAAAATTTTAAGATTTTACAATTTTAAAATTATGATTTTTACCCCATAAACTCCATCACTGTTTTCTCCGTAAAAAATTTTTTCTCTTCAAGCATATAATAATTGTACATTTATATAAAGGTATCTTCTAGAGTATGCAAAAGTTTGGCTTTTGATTTTGCTCGAGTAGGTGGTTAATCGATTCTGGCTTAGCAGTATTATTATATTAATAAAAAGAAAAAAAACTAAACTGAAATTAAAAATAGAAGCAATTAATTAGCAATTCATTTGTTTTTAGTTCGAAAACAATTAAAAAAATACTCTAGTGTAGTGTTTCCCCTATTGGAGCAGTTTGACGACGGTAATGAATTTATATATTGTGAAAGTGTTAGAGTTAGTTAAGTCTTGCCGTAGCACTTCTGCCGTTGCATACCAAACATTAAAAATCTCGTTAAGCTTGAGAATCAATAAAAACAATCGTTTTCGTTGCCTTCTTACTTGCCATACATACTTTAGTTGAAAATCAGCATAATCTATTACATATCTATTATATAAATAGGCCAACCGATTTCCTTCATTCTTTTACCAAATGGTAGACATTGTTAAGCTTTAGTGACACCACTATATATTATTTAAATCTGTACAGTATTATGGGAATGAAAGGCTTGTGAGTGGTCCCTGTATTAATGCCATGGTGTAGTTTTTGGGTTAGTCCTATGTAATACAAGCCTGAAATATATGGTCCAGCCCTAGGACATCGAAACGTTAAAAATATCATGTTTTTTATTTGCGTTTGGACTAGTTTTGAACCACTCCACGGTGGTCGATTCCGGCCAAAAATCCATAACTTCTTTATTTCTTTATAAAAATTCTTGAAATTTGGTATTTGTATTACCAATAACAAAACCGATCAATGGATAAATATTTTGATGATCAAATAAAGGGCTTGACCAAAAAAAAAAAACATGGACGTTAAAAAAGTATAAAAAAAATTGCATGTAAGCAATGTAAGTGCCTGAAATTTTGACCAAAAATAAAAAAATAACAGCAGTGATCTAAAAAAAATTCGTCATTCAAGTTTTGGAATATATATACAGGGCTTGGCCAAAAAATCAAGGGTGTTTTAATAGCATCGAAAAATCATGTAAATGTATGCAATTTCGTATGCAAGTTAAGAACAACACACTTGATACATGACGTTTTAAAAGTATCGAAAAAAGTATGTAATTTATGCAAATGGCTTTAGTTAGGTTTATAATTAAAAATAACACAAATTAACCATTGAACAAATTTCGAGATACTTTAAATACATGGTTTAGCCAAATAAACATAGTTTTAACCATACTGATTCACGGTTTTCAAACGTGTTCCTACATCGTTTACATGTATTCCATTTTTTCGGCCGGTGCTTATTAAACCAGAAATTTTACTTTTTATTTCGTTTTCTTTTAACATTTTTTTTGAACGTTCTTCTATATATTTCAGTATTATTGATAATATCTCATCCCAATTTCTATTTCGGTTAAGTTGAAATATTTTGAAAAGATCGCCATTTGTAAAATATGAAATCACTGAAATCGTTTTGGAATGGCACGTAATTGCCGCTGAAATTTATAGGACTTACTTCTGATACTTTACAATGTTAGATGTAATTTACACTTAACCTCTAATAGCCTCTTTAAATTTTTTCTGCCCTTTCAAACTTTTTTTGTTTACTTTCTATAGATTTAAAACTTGTTCCCAATCACATCACTTTTATAAAAAAAAGAACACGCAAAAACTCAGTAATAACCACGTAGAATGGTTAACTTTTAACTGATTTTTTAAAAACATGTGCCAATTTGCAAAAAAAAACTTTAAAGAAAAAAGCACAGCCTATTTCAATTCAAAAGTAAAAAAAATCACATTTTTCAAATATTAAAATGTGAAGAAAAAACTTTTGACTTTACAGTACTATAAATAGCCATATAGTTACTTTTTAACCAAAATAACAATGATACTAAATATTTTGAAGTGTCAGGAAAAATTTACCATCAAAATTTTATATAAATTAAAAAAAAAAACAAAAAAACATTTTTGGCCGAAATTTACCACCGTGCACTCGCTGGTCATTTGCGGACTAGTCAAAAGACGCGTGTAAGGACTAGTCAGGATACCTTTAAAATGGTTTTGTCGGATGCATAATGTGAGCGAGCTGTATTACAAAAAATGGTCACATATTAAATGTGTACATATGTATATATATTTAATTTCTTTGTGGTCTTCTCTTTTAAAACGATAGATTTCATACAATACTTCTCGAATTTTCTTTTAAGTCCTCCGCAAAGCAAGAGTTCGGAATATTCTTAAAAGAGGCGTTTATTACAGAGATGACCCCCGTATTTGAATCAGTTCTTTTTTAAATTAGCGAACAGGAAAATAGTAAGAGTAACTCTTTAATTAAAATTTTTAATTATTTTTAACCGACTTCAAAAAAGGTAGAGCTCTCAATGCGTGTTTTTGTTCTTCTAATTTTGGACACGCGTAACTATATTATTTGTGAACCGATTTTCGGATGTCATTTCGCTGGCATTTTTTCCCAAAATCAGGTGGACAATTCGCCCACCCGAAACGTTGATTAACGAATAACTCTCTATTTTTTATTTAAAAAAAAGTTGGTCTGCCATTTATGCACAGATTTTCAAGAAGATATTTTAATCTTTCTAGGGTGTTAAATTAGCACTTGAAATGGATGATATCGGGTCTTAAACTAACCCATAATTGCGCCTGATTTGCTTTTAGTTTTGAAGTCGCTATTTTTCCAGAATAATTTTCTTCTCTTTTCGTTAATTTGTTTTTTATTAAAAATTTTTATATTCTTATTGCTATTGTTTTTTTATATCACTATAGAAACTTCCCTGCAGAAAATTTCAATAGTGAAACTGTACTGACTTACTATTGATACATTAACCATTAATCATAATACCCGTGACCATGTTATTTACTGGAGACATTTAACATGTGCGTGTCATTGAAAATCCTCTACTATCATTGGTTCTTTTAACTAGGTAGTTCTTTTGGGATCATATGTAGACATTGTATTCAGTGATTCACTATTGTATTTTAGTAATTCTAGTCTACACTTTTGGTATTTTTCTGAAGTAGATGTCGATAATTAAAATACATATTTTATTAAATTTTGAAGTTTTATTAAGAAAAAATTAAAGACTATTTCGTTTGCTTCAGAGCTGCAATTTTTGTGGTTTTTATATACTTTCGCAAATTAAAAATATAAATATTGTGAATAATTTTTATAGCACATTTGAAAAAATAATAGATTAATAAAAACAATTGCGCTGCCGACACATCAGTCGTTTGCCGTCACCACAGATTTTTTATCTTCAAAATATAAAAATGTAGACGCTTTGTTGACAATGTCTCCCAACAGCCACTAAAATATTGGACAAAAGTTGTGACTTAGAGACACTTGCCATCAGGCTTCCTTTAGGGTTCTTATTAATGTTTTCAACTACAAAACACACACACAACGCAACTCACCGAAAAGGATAGAACAAGAGTAGAAGTATATTTATAAAAAGAAATAACTAATTATCTGTCCGATATCATCAAAACGTTAACTAGTGGAAAGAAATAACACTATGCGACAGTCAATATCGGGATGGGATGAAACCAACGGGAAATGTTATACCGGTAAAAAAGAAGTTATACGTGTCCCGGCGTTTCGCTGGGTCACGTCTAGGAATCGAGATATATCGATTTGAAGTTAGTAACTATCATATAGGGGAAATTGTCACCTTTCGTGGTCTTTTTTTTGACATAGCTCGAGAACCACTAGTCCGATTTTGCTGAAACAAATTAAAAAAAATTGGGAATTACAATTCCTTTAATCTGTTCATACAACGTTCGCTACATAAGCAACAGTTTCGGAGTTATAAATAAATGTATGAAGAAAAAAAGTATTTTTTGCCTAAAAAATTGAATTTTTTTATTTTTAATTCATAAAAAATCCAAAACGATAAAAAAAGTGTCTAGACCTATTACTTTCACGTAAAGTCACATAACCTATGAACAAAATGAGACATAAATCGTGAAAGTCGATGAACGCGTTTCGCTTTTATTCACAATTAAGTGAAGGTATCTCATTTTGACAAGAATATTGATTTCATGTTTCAATTGTTTCAACGCAGCATTTGTTGAAAAAGCTCGGGACACGTATAACTACTTTTTTACCGGTATAACATTTCCCGTTGGTTTCATCCCATCCCGATTTTGACTGTCGAATATTGTCGCATAGTGTAATTAACAGACCTTCTTAGATGTACTGAGTTTCAAAAAGTTGTCTGCACGCACTTGCTCACAATTCACCATAAACGTAATCGTCCGACAACTTCAAAAGAATGCTTGGCATTGTTCGACCATAGTATGAATGAGTTTTTGTGCCGTTTGTAAAGTAAGATAAAACATAGAGGATACTAGACACCAGAAGAGATTTTCAGCTAACATTTACTAATATTTTTTATACGACCTAGCAACTATATAAACTAAATCTGACCAATTATCCTCAAGTTGTGGTAAAGCTTGTGCAGTTAGCTCTCAAAAATGGTAAATTTCCTTTCAAATATCCTTAACTGTATTTTTTTCTTTCGGTTTAGCGGTTACAGACAGATTTCCATTTTTTGTTGTTGCCTAAAGGAATTAATTCACAAAAAAGTATTCCACGTAGGCGCCTCATAAATTTGAGTAAAATTTTTAATTGCCTTTTTTCAATAAAAACACATAAAGGTGTGATTAGATCGAATTGTTGCAAGGAGTGTGTATTTACTTTGTTTCAAATGAAAAACTATCCTGTTAATATAAAAGTTGATATAAAAAAATAATAACTTGCTCTGAGTATACGTATTAAATTACAGCTAAATAAATCAATTAACCCAGAAGGGTTTGTTTTATTAATTGCCGTATATTTTAGTTTAATGTTTCCTCAATATCAACACCAAGAATTTCAAATGAGAGCATGTATGTACATATTTTGGCAATAAAGAACAAACACAGATATCTAGAAAAAGGGTGTTCTTTTTAGATATATGAAAATTTAAATTGAAATAAAACCCAGATAAATGGTGTGAATTGTTTGGCTTTATTAGAAAAACAATTCTTTGCCATTTTTAATTGAGTATGATTTCCGGCATATGGCAACCAATGCTGGCTCGTAGGAAGTCCGATTTCCTTTGACAGTGAAGGCCGTATGCCAGTCTTACAAGTGCTTAATCGTCTCTGGCTTATTGGCGTGGACAATTGATCTTACATACGAGTATCTATACGGGCTTAGATTGTCACAATCCTTCTGATCAATCAACAGAAACATTACGTGACATTATTCATTCATCAAAATAGATTATTTGTGCGTAATTTAATTGTTTAATTAATTAATTCATTTCAACGATTTGCATGCGTTCTTCATGTGTCCGTCTATTCATGATGAAATTTCAAATCAAATTAAAAACAAAACAAACATCAGCTGTCAAAATGGCGCTCATATTAACCAGTATTGCCAACTTAAACTTCTATACCTCCAAAAAAAACACCCGCTAATTTTCAAAGTCGTTGCAAATATTTGTATTTAAGTAAAAATTGCATTAATTACAAACTGATTAAATTACCAAAATGCTTCCACAGAGTCCAGTACGTAAGAAAAAAGAACACGAATTTACGACCCCCAAAAGTCAACTTAATGAAATGAAGGACAAGAAAGTAATTAATAGCGTGTACGAATATGGAAATTAGTCGATTTTATTTTTCAATCTGGTATAAGGAAAATTTTTGTATTCATCTAAACAAATATATTAGTAATTCAAGTCAAATTCGAAATTTAATTAGAAAAATAAAAATAAAGAAATAAGTGAGTACCATATTCGCCTAAGTAAAATTCTATATAATAGGGAAGTTAAATTTTTTTAAATATATTTTTAATATGAACAATCCGAACGTATGGTAATATTTGCACAGATGAAGTCAATTAACTGCCGAAATTGTATGATAGAATTTTTCTTTTGAGAATTTCTGCAACCGCAGACAGGTCTATACAAACGGCCAGTTCCTTTACAATCAACATAAAGCATCCTTCGAAATTTAAGCGCTGTTGTTTTTTTTCATCGTCGTCCCGAAGTTATCTTCATGTATATCACAAAATCAAAAAAAAATTAGATAAGACCGCTTCTCGCGGTAAATGTTATAGATCTATCGATCTGCGCAATCCCCAAGTCCCTATCTCTTGTGGCTTTTAAGATATTACGAAGGCGTTTTATTGTATTCATAATACCGTATGTAACATTATTATGGATATACGATAAAAAGTATATGGAATTTTTTAGTAAAAAAACGTATTTTTGAGAAAATAAATAATAAGTGATCTTCACTTTTTTTGTGTGTGAATAACAAAAGTTTAAATTCATAATTATAATATAAATTTCCTTTCCTCGATTCTTAAAGGTTATATCGCTCATTTACTGCAAAAAAGTCATAACTCAAAAAACATGATTTTTGTGGTAAGAATGCAGAATTATTCCTCGTATCGTTCTTCATCTTGTGTAAAAAATTCATACAAATACCCTGTTTACTCACCTCTTGAGGGGTGAATACTTTTCAATTTTTCCATTGATGTGTATGTAAATTAAAAACTTTGAGCTCGTTTTCTGAAGAACGAGTTATTTTGGGTTATGCCGTTGTTGTATTTAAATTAAAGTACAATTCTACAACTAAAATACAAAAAATATTTATTTATTTATTTATTTATTTTTTTATTTATTTATTTATTTATTTATTTATTTATTTATTTATTTATTTATTTATTTATTTATTTATTTATTTATTTATTTATTTATTTATTTATTTATTTATTTATTTATTTATTTATTTATTTATTTATTTATTTATTTATTTATTTATTTATTTATTTATTTATTTATTTATTTATTTATTTATTTATTATTTTGCGTTGTGAAAATTTAGCTGAATGTACTAGTTGCACACTTAAATGAATAAATCGAAAATAATTTCTTTTTTTATCTTCAGAAATAGGTTGTTATTTGAGTGGTTCTTTTCGAGAATGCTTTTTGAAGTAGTAAACACTCCCTTTCTGGCTTGTTTTTTTAAGCTAGTTGAATGAATTTAATCTTCACTCACAGATTATTTATGTTGTAGAGATAAGTGACTGAATTTATTATATAATATTTCTTTTATTTTGTTGAGTGGAATATTTTGGGAATGTAACTGACTTGCTAAATAGGAATAAGCATTGAAATTTGTCGGAAGCATTTCTATAATCTTTATATTTGTCTTTCGGGATTAATAGTTTTTTAGGTTTTTTATCAAATCTAAGGGAATATTTTTCATATTATAACGGATACAAATTTTAAAAACGTAGTGTAATAGGGGGGGAGCAGCTGATTGGAGTGAAAACTGATTTCGCAAAAACACATTAATACTGTTAGCTATGCGCAAAATTCGAAAGAAAATAAACAAGAAATAACGATAATACGAACAAAATTGCATAACGAAGACTGAATAAAGCAGGTTTGCTTAAGTGCTTACATATGGGTTGCTCTCACGCGATTCCCGTGTTAATGCAAATGCAAGTAACGTGAGTGTAATATGCTTATTTTTTTAGTATCGTTAATGCGCATCTACGTGAGTACAAAGTTGTTCATAACCCCATCCATAGTGCTTACTAATTGTAATCAGGTTTGCCATCTTAGCAATTTTAGTGCTAGATCTAGCATTATTTTTTCTGAGTTTTCAATAAAAAAAATGCTAAATGGTAGTTTAGTATATTTTTATAATTATTTAGCATTTTTAGCACTTTTTTAGATAGCAAAATTATTTTAAAAAATCACATACATAATATCAAGTTAAGAGTAAATTCTCTCACCGTACCTTTTCTCCAACTTTGTTTTAGGTTTTTTTGCTAACGTTGTTACGTGACATTTGTAAGCCATTGATGGGCTGTTTCTTTGGTACAAGTTAAGGGGGTATTTCCGCTCTTATTTTTTGTTACTTTTTGATAATAATATTTGTGTACTTTTGAGAAAACAACTTAAAATAATGCATATTTGCATATATTTGTACATACATATCGTCATATAAAATGCAAAACGGCCTATATATTTTTTTAAAAATTTTTCTGGAGAGACAAAAAGCTTAATAAAAAGCAAACTATTGTGATAAAAAAAAAACATTTTTTCTAGGTAGTATCATTAATAAAATCGGAATTAATGATAATATGCTGAAAAAGACAATATTTGTTATCACAATAGTTTGCTTTTTATTAAGTTTTTTATCTCTAGTGAATATTTTGTTATAATGTATAATTTGATAAGACGATATACATGTTTAGATGTATGTATGTATATAATAAACAAATATTATATAAATGTGATATGTACGTATATACATATAAAATAATTTAAATGGTATCAATTTTTTTGTATGCACATATAAACACTAATTTGTTGTTTATATTTTATATTATAAGTTTATAGTATAAATGTGAAAAAATAAATAATTTTTGTATACATACATACACAAAATAAAGTTCTGATATCATTTAAATATCTTAGGTACTTTTTATGCACAAGTCACCAATTGAAAATTATTAATACCCATCACTGTGTTGTAAACAGCTTTTCCTTTTTCCTGGCAATAAAACAAACAATATAAAACAAACGTACGTTTTTAAATGTTCTATAAGTACGGTACGGTACGGTACGGGTACAGCAATGCTCGGCTAATGGGGCCTTTATACAAATGATAAAAATTTTTTAAAAATGTAAGATTTTTTTAACTATATTAATAAAAAGCGATGTTAGAAAAATGAGCACTGTTTTTTTGAACCATAGAACATTTTAGGACTTTGGGTTTAGCAATCTAGCACATTTAATCTGCCTTTTTCTGGCAACCCTCATTGTAATACACGTTAAGATCACTGAAGACCACTTTTTTCATGTAGATTTTTTGGTATATAATGTTGAAACTTTACACTCAATTCCCCAAATAAAATTTTTTTTGGAGATGCGTGAACATAACATCGGCATGACGACATGATGACATACACGACCCTCTCAAATAAAAAAAATAAACTTCGTTAATACCCCACCTGCAGGATGCTGTATTCAATTTCAATATCAATCAACCCGCCCTAAATGGTAAATGTTTTACATTATTATTATTAGTTTTTGTACTTGTATTAAAGATAAAATTAATAACTAGAAAAAACAAAACTAAAAATGCTTATGGCATAAAATAATTTGTCAGTTTTCTAGAAAATTATCATACAAGTGGTGAAATAAATAAGAATATGTGTGGTTTTTTTCTAAATTAAAAATCGAAGCAGAAGAAACATTTTATATTAGAACGAAACACAAGTTTACAAAATTAATTTATACACTATTTTCAACCGGCCTCTCTATAACGATAAATTTATGGAAAGAACATGAATGAATACATTAAAATAAAGTATCTTATATTCTAATGATATAAAAACTTCCCTCGAATATCTTACGAATATTTTTTTTAATGTTAATTTTTAGCCTTTGAGTAACATTAAGTAGGTGTAAATAATAAATGCTACAGATAACAAACTGAGTCGATTTGCTAATATGCAAATTAGTTCAAGAGTATGGAAAATTATCACTTTAAGTGCAAATAGAACAACAAAACTTACAGTTAAAAAAAACATGTTAAGGCGTTAAACAGAAAAAGTTATTAATGAAAAAAAAAATACATTAAAACTGAAACATTAACTATGGAAACAACAAATTTGCCTGTCTCTAACTGGACTTAAGTAATTTTTAGAATTAGAATGTGAATACTTATTGTGGGTTCATACGAGGGGAACTATTTATATTTCGGGAACAGGCAACTCTAATGTTAAAAGGTAAAATCTTGTAACACCATAATAAAGTTTGACATTTTTTAACATAAACGTACTCACAACGTTTCGATGTGCAAGTGCTACTTGTTTTGTTTACAGTGAGTTCAGAAAATCAATTTCCGTCATGGATTATCTCAACCGGAATGTGTCGATGAACTCAGTTCTTTGTATGCAGATAAAGCACAATCAAAAACCACAGTATATCGCTGGTGTAGTGAATTCAATGGTCGTAGTTCCGTCGCCGACGAATTCCATGAAGGTCCTCCAAAATCGGTTATTGTGCTACAAAACATCGATGCAGTGCGTGAACAGATAATGCAAGATCGTCACGTGACATATTGTGGGACAGAGCCATCTTTGCACATTAGTTCTACTTCAATACATTCGATTTTGCATGAACACTTAGATGTGAAAAAATTTTGTTCTCGTTGAACACCCCATAATTTATTAATCGCTCAAAAAAAGGCTCGAGTCAAGTGGTGTAAGGAAATGTTTAAAAAGTTCAACCGTGGTGCTCTAAAAGACGTGTATAAAATAGTGACACGTGAAAAATCATTGATATATGCTTATGAGCCGGAAACAAAACAGCAATCAACCGTGTGGGTATTCCAACACGAGCTAAGTCCATCAAAAGTAGTTCGTGGAAGAAGCACAGCGAAGCAAATGGTCGCCTGTTTCTGTGGCCGAATGTGTCATATGGGATAATGTAGAACTATTGATTATGCGTCGTACACCGACGATTTATTTGCGGGAAGTCTTCGGAGAAATTCGTAAAACTAACCTTCGTAGACAAATCATTCTTCATCATGCCAATGCGAACTCTCACACATCTCGTCAAACAAGTGAATTTTTGAGCACTCAAAACATCGAACTGATGACTCATCCTGCGTATAGTACTGACTTGGCACCCAATGACTTCTTCTTGTTCTCGAATATCAAAGGTAAACAGCGTGGTGAACGACTTACGAGCGCCACAGAAGCAGTTGAAGCGTTATGAAAAATAGTTTCAACGAATGCAAAAGTGTATTGATCATCAAGGGGAATATTTCGAAAAGCAATAAATCTATTTTCATTTAAAAATGTTTGTTATTATTTGCTATTCCCGAAATATAAATAGTAGCCCTCGTATTATGTTGAATGTTTTTTTGTTTTTTTTGTTTTTTTTTTGTTTTGTTTTGTTTTATTTACAATCTAATATGTTGAATGTAAAAAGAAAATCATAAAAAAACTGGAAACTGATGTAATACACTGCTCACCACTTAAATAGCACAGCCTCTGTGGTTTCAGTAAAATGTTAAAACTGAAAAAAATTAACTTTTTTAATAAAAAAAATATTCATATCGTTAGCTAAAATGCAAAATAGCGTAACTAACAAAAATATAATTTTACAAAAAGAGCCAAAAACGTTGTTAAATAAAAACTAAAGACATTTTTAACGAAGTTTTTTCTAATTTCACTTTAAACACACCGACAAATAATAAAAAATATTTTTTTTTATTAAAAATAATTTTTTTAAAATTATTTGAAGTGTTATGTACACTCATACCCCGGTTAGCGTCGCTAATTGGGACCGGAGAAACGCAAACTGAAACGACGCAAACCGAATCAAAGTTTTCCATAATTCATTTCATTTAATTCGTTCCGAGACTCATAATTTTGGTAAAAAAAATTATTTTTCAATAGAAAATACCAATTTTTTATTATTATTTGTGTGATAATAGTTTTTATTAAAATAAAAGACTTCACTTTACCAAATATAATTTGAAACTACCAACGAAGACAAACTTGTAGACAATTTTCACATACAAATTTACATTAGACTTCGACGGGAAATCCCCTTTTTCTATTTTTGCTTTGTACATACAAACATTTTATTAACAACGCAAATCGAAGCACTAACGACGCAAATTCGAAGACATGCGACGTAAACTGAAGCAAAAACGAAGCAACATCGAATTTGCGGAAATTTTAAAAAGACTCAACTTCTGTTGAGTGTATGACATGATCATAGAGATGATGTTAATTTTTTTTGCGCACATATAATTTATATACAAATTAAAAAGAAAAATGTTTAGATTATAAGTCTATTAGAAATTTGTTATTTTAAATTCTTATTAATTGAAATATCAAAAACTAATATACACATTTTATATAAATTTATTTATAATTATGGTTCCATATAACATGGACCAGCAGCAAATATTCAATTCTATATTAAATTTAAAAAAGAAAATAGGACGTATAAAAAAGCCCATAAAGAATCACTTGCACTTTAATATGTATGCAAGTTTGTTGACAAAATAAAAGGGGTACTTATTGTTGCACAATTACATTTCATTAAATATTTTTATATATTTATACGTTTTTTTTCAACTTTCACTCATAGTGCAAAAAGGGTAAAAAATGACCAAACTTCTAGAGGCCATAAAAATTAATTTCGAGCTAACTTTTCAAAACCCTTTGGAAGTTCTATTTAATTAATAGTCTACTTTCATTTCCCATTGGAGTTGTTGAGACTGGTTTTTCTTTTTACACTGTGTAATGGCTAAAATTAAAATTTTAGCGCTTGAAGAAGTTGTTATTATATTAAGCGTTCTAAATTTGGTTTATGAAAATTCGTACTTACCGCACTTTTGACACATCATTTGGCTTGATATAAGTACGAATGGCTTGATCTTTCTTTCGAGTAAATATATAAATTTATTGCCCCTTTTTTGACTAACTTATAGTTTCTTAATGTGTAGAATAGATACACAGAAAGAAGAACGTCGTATTAAATTCAAGTATTTTCTACTTACTTTGAGTTCAAGTCGTACTCAAAATTTTGACTACAAATAACAATAAAATATAATTTAATCCTTGAGCTTCTTAAAATGAGCACAAAATATTTTAACGATGTGAAAAATCTTGAATTAACTAAAAAATTCTTAAATTTAATTGAGGCTTTAAATCCGTTCGGACTTAAATCAATCCTTCTGTAGTTGATTTTAGTAAATCTGTGATTACCGTACTTTTAACACCGCCTGGGATTGATTAAAGTACGGATAGATTGATTTTTCTTTTGAGCGTAGCATTCAATTTGGCCAAAGAAATATTTAAATTCATAATACTTAAAATCACACTAAAATGGATTTATTTCTCAAATATAAGGATATTTTACAATAGTTTTAACGGACACGAAAAAGGCGCTGTGAATGAGAATTACCCTTAAAAAATTATATAAAAAAATTAAACATTAAAAACAGCTGAAATTGAAAAAGACTTTAACAAACTTGAAAAAAAAACTTAGAATAGTCGTGCACAAAATTTCTTTTGAACTCAATAAAAGTAGCAAATAAAGTAACGAAATAACTGAGTTTTATTTTATATATGATTGGCTGGTTTCATCACATTAAGTATTTCTTTGTAAAAAGTTATACTAAACATTTTTAATTTTTTTTGAAATTTTATCAAATTTTTTACTCAATTATATTATTGATTCTTTCGGAATTAATTTTACACTTAATGTTTAGTTTTTTTGGGTGCAGTCCTGAATTTTTTGGCATTTTAGTTAATTTAATTTTTAATTTTTTAATTTAAACTCGAGACTTTAAGGTATTTATCGCATTTGCAGTATTTTTTTAGCTTAACAAGTGTAAGGGATTTCCATAGAAAGAAAACCTACAAGTATCAATTTTATTAAATATCCTTGAGCATAATAAAAACACACACACACGTACACTAAGAAAATGTACATACCTAGTTATCCTTGAGATTGTAAGAAGTCAAGGGACTTTTATATTTATATTCAATTTTATTTTTATCGTTAAGACATCTATCTATTTGCAAACATATTTTCCACTCCTGTTGCTGCTTGCAAAGTCTTATAGAGACAGGCCAACTAACCACAGTAACCATGAAAAAAAATATTAAATAATATTTTTTTTATAAATTTTTGTTATTTAAATATTTAGACGATGATTGTTGCCTTTGTTTTTATTCTCAAAACATTTTAATTACTTTTTGGCTGTCTTTATCATAAAAACCAAAAATAATAATAATGATTTTTTTCTTTCAATGGTGGCTAATAAAGATTTAAAAATCCCCAAAACAAACACAATTTAATTTACATAGTTACTTAAAAAAAATAAAAAGGTAAACCAAAAAGGTATATTAAAAAGGATTTTTGTGCAATATTTAATTAGAAAAGCAAAAGAACCAAAAATTAAAAAAATTTTATAAAATTTTCGCTAAATTTTCCAACATTTGTTGATGAATTTTTCTACTTTGTGCTGGAATTTTGTACATTTTCAATTTAAATCGTAAAGAAAAAGAAAAATCCATATTGTATCTAATATCGGCTAAATATGTTTGAGCTTTTTATCTCTGCGTTACAGCAAATAAGGGCCATTTTATTACAATTATTTATAATGATGGTATAACAAAAGGAGAGAAAAAACTCTTTAAATTTTTGTAGAAAGTAAATATGAATCACTTGGAAAGCAGGGTAGAATGTAATAGTTATTTCAATTTAAACTGCTCAGTTATTACAGCATGTTTTTATATCCCTAAAAAAAAAGTGGTGAGAGTAAATATAAGTTCGTCCTTCCTTTTAAAAATTCAACAATATTTTTTCGAAGGCCCCTAATTACTAAATTGATTTTTCAGAATTGATTTTAAGTTTCTTGATATTGAACATTAGCACAATTAGTCCATAAATGACGAAGATATGCTGTTTTTGCATGACCTCGAATAATATATGGAGGTACATAAATATATGTAAAAACGATCCATCAAACATGGTCCTGAGGGGTTTGTTATTGAAAATCTGAAAACCGGTTTTGATATGTTTATAATGCCTCCATGTTTATTATATGCTACTCAATATTCAACTTTTTAATTATATATTTTTTTTAATGTTTACCGAAAATTTCACAGAACATTGAAGGATAAGTTACTAGAGGATCCATTTATTTGAATTTTGATTTTGTTCGAGTAAAGAATTAATTCATTTTGGGATTTTAAAATTGCTCGATTAATCTTGTAATGGTTTTAAATTATTCAAATAACTCGAATAATTAAAATAATTAAAAATGAAATTTAAATAATTGTATCCAATGGAAGAAATATACATGTGTGTTTGTTTTGAACTACGTATAACGTTCTAAAACTTAAAAATTAATAGTACAGTCGAACTTTCACAACTCGAACTTCTCTAACTCGAATTTTCTATAACTCTAACTAATTTGGTTGGCAGTAGCGTTAAAAGAACAAATCACATACAATTTTCGTCCCGTAATTCCAACTTCCTTTACTCCTTTACAAAAAACATACACATAAACTCTATATAGATCGAAGAATTTAGCTTTTGCAAATGGTTTGTTGATTTTGTTTCTTAGTTATGGTTTGTTTGTTTTACTCCCTTTTTTTGCTTGAGCTTGTTTGTATATTTTACTTCCTATTTTTGTTTATTTCTTTCGGAGAATTACAATTTTTTTGTTTGTGTATCAGTTCCATGCATAATTCACGATAGATGATAAATGTTGAAATAGATTTTTTTACTATTATGGCAGCTAAACGTGTTTTAAAATTCTTATCGATTGAAGAAAAATACATATAAACTTATAAAAGAGGTCGAATGTGGATTAAAGCAAATAAATATGGTACGCCGGAAAGAACGGTTTCAAGAATTTTCAAAAATAAAGAATCAATTATCAACTCATTTGAATCTGGGTTTCGTTTATGTAGTAAAGGAGTTAAGACCCTAATTGAGGTAGATAATGAGCTCTGTACAACTGGCTTTCCTGTTGAGCATAATTGCCTTGAATCAGAGGGTCCAATCTTAAGCGGAACGGAGAGTGATGTCAGAAGTTCGGTAGAAGAAAATTCACAAAACCCAACAAGAAATGATATGGAAAGTTCTTTCCGAAAACTAAATTATTATTTACAGACAAATGACTCAACAACTGATGAGCACTATAAAGCTGCAAGCTCGTTGGAGTTATTTTCTACTGAAAATAACAAAAAAGTAAATTTTCAGTTATTTATTTCAGAATATTTTACTTAATTGTAAATGATGAAACAGAACAAATCTGCAACTTCAGGAACAACCGCTGATGGCCCATAATAAAATCGACGGCCGAAACTTCAAATTCTCTCTTATTATTGTTTGATTTTCTTTTGTTTGCATTTTTCGTATGAAAAATATATGTGGTTTCATGAAAACACGGTAACTCAAACTGTATGGAAAATATTGTTCAGCCCGAAGTTGCAGTTTGTTCTGTTTAATCATTAATTTTATAATTACATAAGTACATATCCTTGTACTTTTATATACTTCAGTGTGTAGTTTTTCAATAGAAGATATTGTAAATAAAAATACATAATACAAAAACAATTTATTCTATTCTATTTATTCTATTGGGATAATGGTGATTCGAACTATAGAAGTTCGACTGTATATAAAGAATTATGTTTAAAGAAAAATTGTACTGTTGACGTAATTGAAATCGCATTTCTTCAAATAGTCTTTCAAAAATAGTATACAGTTTAGATGTTTGCTTCTTAAACAGTTTTTTTATTTTGTTCTGTTTTAATAAAACTTCACGTTTAAAACACAGTTTCACTTAAAGAAGATATTGACGATAGCGATGGGATTGCATTAAATAGATTGTCTAGTTTTTCTGATCTTTTCTTTGTTTTATCTAAATACATGATATCATCTATTATTCTAGTACAGCTTGTGCTACATTTTTTGTTTGAAAAATCTCTGATGGAAATAAAAATAAAAGAAAACTAATTATATCTCATTTTAATATAATTTTAACTGGCATTTTCTAGTTATGAAAGTGATGAATTTTATATGATAAATGTCAAACTAAATATAAAAAATTTGCTAGTTTAGTAACGCATTTGTTACGTATGAAATTTGACATTTATCATCATTAACATCGTCTTTCACAGACACACAAATCTAAAAAAGGACTAAAATATTTTAGAAACATCATGACGCTCCTTTATTGCAACAAAGTCATATCTCAAAAAAAAAACTCGTTCGCCAGAAAAGGAGTTTAAAATTTTTAGATTTATACACACATCAATGGAAAAATAAAACAGTATTCTCCCCTCAAGAGTTGAGTAAACAAGATATTTGTATAAATTTTTTACTCAAAATGAAGAGCAATATGAGAAATATTGCTGCTTCCGTAAGTCAGAAATTATATTTTTTTTGACATATGACTACATTGCAATAAAGGAGCGATGCTATTTACTTTTAAGAGATTTAATTAGTTAGAAGTAAAAACAATTTTTTTTCTATTGAAAGACGAATTTAGTAGAAATTCACTTTACTCGATTAATTGACATCAATTGTTCGAGTTATTCGTTAAAAAAAATTAGGTATTTTCATTATTCGATCAAATAAAGGAAAAACTTTACTCGATTAATCGAACAAAAATAAAACTTATATTAATATAAAAGAAACTTACTTACAATAGCTCAAATTAAAGTTAAACTTAACAATTTGTACAACTTCGTTAAAGATATTCTTTATTTCTTTCTTCGTAGCTCGTCAACAAAACAAACAAACAACTTAAAGTATAAATTTGAATGGTTTGTTTCCTCAACTAAGTCAAGAACTAGAAATAACTTTACACGAACAAAAATGTATTTAGAATTGAAAAACATAAAAATGCAAACTAGTTTTTATTGAAAATTTAAGCAGAAAAAAAACTTAATTGAAAAATAAGACAAGTCACGGTGCTCAATTCGGCTTTGACGAATTTTAAATACCCTTCACAGAGATGTGTAGCAATGAATAAATTCTCAAAAAATATGTTAGAGAAAGGAGTTCGATTATTGATGAATAAAATAAAAAAAAGTTATAAAATAAAAATGAAAACAATACAAATTTCTACCGTTTTTTAAGAGTTGTAAGTTTTAAAGAGTGTCCTAAAATTAACGCAAGATTTGAATTTGTCACCATTTGTGCAGTAAAAGGTAGACAATCCTAAAAAAGAAACAATTTGACAGCTGACAGTTTAGGATTAGGAAAAATAGAGCGTAGCGTTACGCGATCGAACAACGTGTCTTCATTATTGAACAATATTTAAAAAATAATGAAAGGATTGCGGCAGCAGTTAGAAAATTTCATACAAAATAGGGTTTTAACATCGTCAACCATTAAGAGATTAGTTGGAAAATTCAGGGAGACTGGATCCGTTGGAGACGCCAAACACACAGGTTGTCCAAGAACAAGCCGTTTAAATGTAAATATCGAAGAAGTGCATGAAAGTGACGGTGACAATCTGGAACCTTAATTCGGCGTCGTATACTCACTAAAGACCTGTAACTTCATGCTTGCTAAATTCATTTAACACAACAACTGCAGCGTAATGACCAATCGTAGCGAAGAGAGTTCGTTGCATGGCTTATTGATCATCAACAGATGGATGCTAATTTTTCGAGAAAAATAATCCTGCGCGATCAACTTCATGGCAAAAATTTGCCGCTTTTGTGGTTCTGAGAACCCACATGTGATTGTCCACAACGTGTCACTGTTTGGTGTGGATTTCGGGCTGGAGGTATGACTGGGTCATACTTGTTTGCAAATGAGGCTGGTCAACCAGTAACTGTTACTGGTGCTCGATATTGCGTCACGATAACACAACGGAGTGATATTGATGTGGCCATACACTTCATGACCCGTTAAACAATTCAATTACTGCATGAGAAATTTCCAGGTCCTGTACTTTCTCGTTTCGGTGATCAGGGGCCAAATCGCGGTATTCGATATCGAGCGGAATTTCCATACAAATTCAACAAATTTTGTTTGTGATTTTACTCGATATCGAATGCCGTGTTTTGCCACCAGAATCGTCACCCTAGATCGTGTGACTTAACATCATTAGATATCTTTTGATGGAGTTATTTGAAAACAGAGGTGTATATCAACAAGCCCCCAACCACCCGTGCATTAAAGGATGAAATTTAACGCTGCATTAACGAAATCCACCCAGATTTATTCAAAATGGTCATGGAAAATTTCGACAAACGAGTACGTATGTGCATGCAAGCTGTGGACGGCATTTTCCTGATGTGTTGTTATTCAATAATTGTTCCTATCCTATTTACTTTATGATTCAATAAAGAAATAACAATCAAAAGACTACGCACTGTGTTTTCTATTTCATTAAAATCTTGCGCTAATTTTGGGACATCCTGTATTAATTTTGATGATAATTGCCACATAAACATGTGTGTAAACCAACGCTTACTTAGAAATTGTAAAAAGAATTTGTATAACATACGACACAAATATGATCGCTTATCAATTGACCAATTATCCTATTCTATATAGAATGTACCTTCATTTCGCTGATATCGTAAAACCTGAAATGTTTACTTGTAAATAACACCGGTTGACAAATCTAAAAACATTTCTTGTGTTTCTATTTTAATGCATCAATCCTGATGCTAGACATCGAAAAACACCTAAATATCGATTCTTAGGGTTTAAAGTTAGTTTTTGTCTCTTTCACAATAACTGTTGCAAAATTAAAATTTTAAAATGATACTGAACTAAAACTGAAAGAGTACTTTTTTGCATTAAATGGTACTTTTGTAAAAAATATATATTTATAAAAATTAATTGAACAAAAAATGGTTCAATTGATTTCATATATGTACGAGTATGTCAAGTAATTACAATATTTATAGATATAATAAAGGCAAATATATGTATATTTAAATAAACTTTGTTATACATAAACTAAAGGTACATTTATAGTTCTCAGTTTCTACAAAAAATTCTTTTATATATTTTATAATATGGTTTATACTTTTATAAATAACAAGATATAAAAAACTTAAAATTTAATTCAGTTCTTACTTAAGTTTAAAAGTATTTACATTTAAAAATAAAGCTTTCAATTAATTTTTTTTTTAAGATAAAGCTGATTTACTTTATGAAATCATTAGAAATATTATAATTAAAACAGCAACTGTCATTTGATTTTAATAGATCTTTAGCTTTGATCAAACTTGAAACAGTTTCTACATGTAAGAGATTTCTTTCTTTGCTTTTTACAGCATTTTGTGTTGAAAATATGCGTTCAACTGCTGCTGACGAATGTGATATTGATAATACTCCAAAAGCAATACGTGGAATATCAGGAAATACTAGTTCATTCATTCCTTTTTTAGTTTTGGCAACATTTTTCCGAAAATTTGAAACATTTTCCGGTTTAAAGTGTTTTATTTCTAGAATATCCGCTAGTGCACGGAATTGGGAATTAATATTTTTATAGTTTTTTTCTTCGTTAGAGAAAGAATATTTTCTGGAGTAAAACTATTTATCATTTTTAATATTTTATTTTAAAAACAATACTTAGTTTTAACTGACTCGAAAAATTTTAAATAAAAAGATATTGCGGTCTCTTTAAATTTATAAACAATTTCTTTGTCAACTTTGCATGTTTCTACATATATGTACGTCAAATTTAGTTCCACAAAAGACTTCATTTAAAGGCAAATGGTTTTCATTCAAATTTAAATTTTCCATTGACATATTATCCAAAGCATTCCATTTTATAAAATTTCTTGCTAAAATTCCACAAAATGTATAATATATATGGTAATGAAAAAGTACTAAAAATGACGTGGGGTACCGAGGTATTTTTGAAATAAAAAAGTACTGAAAAAAGTACTAAACTACTGAATTTTTCAACACTGATTTGAATTTATTTTTCGATCAGCAGTTGGTAGCACTTATATAAATGGTGTGTGTTTACTAATCTATCACAGCTGTTACAAAGGTTTCTCGTGCATTACAGATTTTAAAAATGGCGTCAAGACAATGTAAATAACATGTTGATTCATTTTGTTTTATTTGTGGTGAATTCGTTAAAATGAATGAATTCTTTAGCTACAAATTTAAGACTTTATAAAGCTTATGAAGCATATTTGAACCTACAGATTCGAAATCTAGGTAAAAATTGGATACCTTATTTTACCTGTAATAACTACAAAAACACTATAGAAGGTAAAAAATTAAAAATCAAAAAATTTTCGAACATACTAATATCGTTGGAACTTGAATACTTTTCAACGGTTTGAAAATAAATGTTTTTGTATATTTTTATGCATAAAGTTTAAATTATGCCGTTTTATCAAGATGTGATGGATTTTGTGAAAATATGATGTGAAAATATGATGGGAGATTACATTTAGGGTTTCATACGATAAAGTCCATACAAATATAAAAAAATTATTAAAAATATTCAATTTTAACTTGGTTTTTATAATTTTGTATTTCTAAGCTATTATTAATCATAATTCTTTAAATAAAAAACTCTCCAATGCTCAAGAATAATATTTTTGTTTGTGATGTACAATAAATTTTTTAGGAAAACAGTCGTTTACTTAAAAATTTGAAAAGTCTTTCCTACTTCTACAAAAACAAACTTTGGAAAAAAAATATATTTTTCCCTTTATAAGTAACAAAAAAACAAATCAACATTTGACATGCAGAAGTAAGTTTCAAAAATCGTGTCGAACAGTGTAATAAATGAGAACTAATGCTATATATAAGCTTAATAAGTTAAATAATCTAAACAATTTGCTTAATTATATTTTATTTTACTAAAAGCCTTTCTACAATCGTTTAATCAGGTAAAGAATCTCAAGATATTTTATGGGTTCGCATATTCTTATGTAAATGTTGTAGGAATTACAAACGAAACAACAAACGTATGTATGTCTAATAATTTTCCCTGTTGTGAAGGGTATACACAATTTGTGTACAAAATACTTCTCATCATATTTTGAATTGTTAATAAAGTACATAATAATAAATACCTTGACAAAAGAAAATTAAATGCGTGCACCATAATTTGTATATGAAAAGAAATCTTGGCGCCACGAAATATGCTATTTAATTTAAGTAATAAAACAAACAAAAAAAAACAAATGGCCTGCAATCATAAGCGAGAGTATGTGTGTGTTGCTGTGTGTGTGTTTTTTTTGTTGTTTTGTTTACTAAATGTTTGACAAACAGGAAACGGAAGAGATAATTTAAAAAACACAATACTATTTGCACAACAGAATATGTACATGTGTATGTTTAAGTTTGTTTAATAAACAAATAAATATGTACACACATCTATTGAAGTAGTAAAAAGCAAACACTGAAGGTCTGTTGAGGCATGCGAGGGTTGTTTGCCCTTGTGAATACAAGTCAACAATTTCAAACATGACATGTAATAACTTATTATATTATAATGTAACCAGTTAAGGGCGTTACATCTGGACAAAAAAATAAAACACAAATGGAATTAAACACACTTTTCTAGCACAACCTTAAAGAATATATTCTTTTTAAACTAAAAACTTAGGCAAATTAAATGGAGGATACACCTACCTGTAACCGTTTAAACTTAGACGTCACAAAAAAATGTGATTGTGTACTCACATTCGTTACAATTTAAAATATGCGTGTTATATAAACTTATATAAACTTATATAGCTTATGTGATTTTATATTAAATTAAAGCAAAAAAGGTTTTTTAATTTTGTCTTAAGCTGAAAATATTTCATTAAAAACAACCCGCAAGGCGGTATAATGTAATATTAAAAACAAGGAAAACAAACGTATAAATAATGGGTTCTTATGCTACTTTGTACTCATTTTTTTTTAAATTATTTTGCTTTCTCTCAACCACACAATTTATTCAACACAAAATGAAGGAAAACAATTTTTTTCAACAGTTAGCAGAATTCAAGAAAAAACTTCATTTAACAATTTTAAATTTGACAATGTTAAAGAATTTCTGGTCTCCTTAATTTAGCTTTTGTTTGGCCTTTTTACAATAACAACAACAACAATTACCGCAGCTTTTATTTCGATTTAAATTAAATTGTAAATGTTATTATTTGAGAGATTTACAGCACACGACCGCATAGAAAAGCAAATGTTTCATTATTTTTATGCAATTTGCTATAATTTCCGCGGGGAAATTGCCAAGGCGATTTAGTCTCCTTTTTTTAATTTAATTGAAAATAAAACAAAATTACCAGAATAGACATGTAAGAAGAGATAGATTGCTTCTTCTGAAATTAAATATGGAATAGCAACTCGGATTAAATATTGTAAACAAATTCATACAGTCATTAAATTAAAAAATTAGGGGGAAAACATGTTATAAAATTTTTTGTTATTGCCGCATTGGGAATGCTAAAACGGGACTGGGTGTCGTAAGTTTTGCGACGTTCGATCCCTCTAGGATTTTAAGTATCAAAGTATCGGCATCGGGATTTTTCTTTTTAAAATAAAATATTTTTAGACATTTTCTGGTAAAATTTTTCCATTTTTGGGGATCAGTAAACAAAGCGAAAAAATTTGCTAAGATGTCTGTCCGTCTGTCGCAGGCATCCGTCCCGTGAACCATAACAGGTAGACCCTTGAACTTTTCGTTTATTGCAACGTAGTCGTATCTTAAAAAAAGTAATTTTTAATTGAGTATGCAGAATTAATCGTCGTATTTGTTTTCATCTTGTGTTAACAATTCCATTCTTGTGGGGAGATTATTTCCCTTTTTCCTTTACAATTGAGATGCGAGTAAATTAGAAATTTTAGAATCGTTTCGAAGAACAGTTTTTTTTTTTTTGTTGGAGATATGACTACGTTGCATTAAAGTAGCGATATCTATTATTATGGCCGTTATAACAAAAAATACAGATAATAGCAGGATATGCTATTTTTAATATACAGTGGGGAGCAGAAGTGAGTACATGTTTGTATTTTCTGCATTTGCAGGCGTAGAAAAATAGTAATAATGAACCGATTTAATTTTTTATTTATTTATTTTATTTATTTATTTTATTTTATAGTTAAATGGATAACAAACATGATTTGAAAACAAAACATTAAAATTAAAAACAAAATAAAACTAAAATAACTCTTATGTACTCATTTTTGCACTTTCAGGAAACATTTAAAATATATTATAATTTTGGTACTTGGTCCATAGCCCTTTATTTTGTAGTACACTATTTATGCGTTTGGGTATACTTTTAACCAATTTTTGTATAATTTCCTCTGGAATTTTTTGCCACTCCAGCTGCCCACATTGCACACTGGGAATTTTTGTATGGAGGTGAGGAAAAAAATATATTTGTAAAAAAATGTAGTGATTTCATCAAAAAAATTTAGTTTTATTTATATAGTAATACACAAAAGTAATCAAAATAAAGAAAGTTAGAGAAATGTATATCGTTACCTACAATGTAAAAAGCCCTAACTAACAAAAAAATTTAAATGATTTTTTTAATTTTTAATTTATTATTTATTTTAAATCTATTTTTAATTTATTATTCTAAAAAGAGCCTTAACTTCGTCCCTTATAACACTATGCTTTTTCTGCCTAAACGAAGGAGTCAAATGTGAGATCATGGGATCTGATGTTACCATCATTCGGTGCATAATATCTTCGTTCGTGGCAATTCGACTGCATTTTCTGGATTGCCAAAGTGGTATTTTTTATAGACTTTGTTACGACTTTCCTGAGCCTCTTCGGATAGTAAGCCTACAGGAAAAATACACTTTTCAATTATATCTTTTCCATGAATCAGAATTTTGTGAAGTGTAGGTGGCATATTGTACCACTCGTAGAGTGCAACAAACTCTTTTGCCGTCTCCAGACAAAAATCACCAAATTTCTTTGGATCTACTACCTCGGTGATTGTTATAGCTTCGAGAATTATTGAAAACCTCTTGATTATGTTTTCATCTAGACACGTGATTTCGGAAATCAGAGCAGGATTACCAAAGAATCTTCAAGACGTATTTCCTGAATTTGTCGTACCAGAGCCTTGCTTAACAGTATCAACCTGTATTCCAATTTTCTCTTTAAGTTCACGCTTTATCAAACATTTTCGGGCTTCTTTTATCGGACGAGTATTTGAGTCGACTCTCCCACGTTTAAATTGAATATTATAAGCTACATGCAAAAGACACTCTACGAGTATCAGCTTAATACCCGCATGAAGTGGTGACATACCAAATTGCGGTGCTTGTTCATTTACGGGCATAGCTTGAACTTCTTCGATTTTATTCATCTTCGATGTTGTGGATCCACAAATAAAGCAAGAAGATGCTGCTGGTGTTGCTGTAACTGATTGTGCTGTCTTTCCGTCAATCATTGTAAAATATAATTCATGTTTTACTTTAAAGTTACGATTATTTACTGTTAACTCAAATTCTTTTAATTGAGATATCTCCTCATCGACTCTTCTCTTTTCTTCTCGTATAACTTGAGATGTCTCTTTAACGTATGCAAACTGTAGTGTTCTACAATACTGTGTGGAAGAAGGTTTATGGTTGTTCCATACCAATTTATTTATGTCATCACTTAATGACAATTTAAGTGGTACAACTGATGTCATATATAAATGAGAGTCAGAAATTTTATCATCTGAAAACCTCTGTTGGTATTCGCTTTGCCCGATCACATCCCCATTTATAGTACATTGTTAGATTTCCGCTTTCAATTTCATTTATTTCCTTTACTGACTCGGTCTCTAGAACTCTTTTAGCAGTATGATCCAACAGATTTTGCAGAGGTACACTGCCTGAACTTTCAGTAATAGAAATTCCTTGAGGATAACTGTTAGTTTTTTCTTTCGTGAGTTCTTTGTATGGTACGAGTATTTTGTACCCTTCATTTTCTAACCAATGCATTAGATACTCGTATTTTTCTTTTGTAAGTTCAAGCTTTGTAAATTAAAAAACCGGAGAAAAATCGCTTGTACTTTTCGCGTTCGTGGGCAGTTGCTGAATGACAAAAATCGATAAATGGACACCTATAAATACTACGTATTTTTCAATATTTTACTGACAGGTACTTATGACAGGTACTTATGAGCACTCATAAATTTGGGTGCAATTTCTGTAAATAAATCATGCAGGTAACTAACGGAAAAACACAAATAATTAAAAAAGTGCACTTTCCTTTTTTCCTTTTAATTGTGCACCCAAATTTATTAGCGCTTATTACTTTGCTACTGCAATCATAAAAATCAATTAACCTTTTGTTTATTACTTATTTTTTAATCAACCATTCCTTTACGATTTTTGATGTGTGTTTCGGATCTCCATCCTGTTCAAACACAACTTCCTCCCCAGGATATGTGCTCATATCGACAAAATCGGGAAGATGGGTTTGCAATATGTGCAAATAGTCTTCCGTTCTCATGATCCCATCAATTTTTTGCAATGGATCAACATGCAACCATGTAAAACAACCCCACACCATATTGTTGCCTCCGCTGTGCTTGACCGTGTCTTTAATATGGTGTCTGTTTAATGGTCTCATGCTGTCGGCGCCAGTAATACTGTTCACCATCAGACTGATATCGGTTGAATTATATTATATATTATGCGCTTCCAGTCATCAACAGTCCAATCTTTGTGTACCCTGGCAAATTTTAGCCGTCGCGAAACATTTTTATGTGACAATGCAGGCTTAGATTGCTTTGCAGATGAGAGGTACCCAATGTTGTGTAGCGCTCTGCTTGGTGTCCATCGGCTAACATTTTTTATTTATTGCTAGGAAAGCTTTCTTTCGGGTTAAGGACGTGTCCGCTCTTATCTTTCTCATCATAAGGCGTGCGTCCCCATCAGTTAATAGTTTTCGGCGACCTCTAGCCTGTCTTTGCGAAGCTACATTTAGCCGTTTTAGCACTCTTTAACCACTGACTGGCTTAAATTAAGTTCTTTAGCTATCATACGTGATGAAGAGCCATCCTTTGTCATATTTAGAATCGAGTTTTTCACGGTGCGAGAAAGTTTTTTCATTTTTACATACGAGTTATTTTGTTGTTTTTCAATTTTCTCTTATTGCTTATTGTTTTCAAATTTGTTTTAATAACAGTTTTGCTAAGAACTAAATACGAAAAGGACACAAAAAAGAAATTTTAAAATCGATTCATTATTAGTATTTTATGCAACTAGCATGAGAGGGATATATAAAAATGTACGCACCTCTGATCCCCACTGTACATTAAATTTAATTTAATATGGTATAAATTTCATATTAAATAAGTTTAAAAATGCTCTACCTTGTGGGTTGTAGTGTCAACTTATATGGCACGCTGTTATTAATATCTATAAAAAGCAACTTTCTTTTTGGCAACACTGTTGCAGCTCAGCTGTTTTAATTAACACTAAAGTAATTGTTAAATTGTGGTATGAAATTAGAAGATCTGACATGGGGTAGGATTTGATAATAATTTGTGCATTAATGATCATTGAAATACATTTACTTTATTTATAAAATTATATATCTAGTCTAATATTTCTTAAAAAATAAATAAATATTAATATAAATAATAATAAAGATAACAAATAAGTTGGATAAATAAAAAAAAACGTTGCTGGAATGTTTCTGGAACTTGCCCATATCTACACATACTATCAGCTAAAATAGTTAGAAACAAAAATTAAATGCAAAACTATCGATGCTACTATGTATTTATTTATTTTATTAATGTAGGCATCATTAAACATTTTAATTATGTGTTCATTCATTTTACTCAAACACACTGTCGTGCAACAGTAAACACAAAATATAATTTCACTCGCAATAACTTCGGATATATTATTTGTATTTACTTTGGACATAAAACTTTTTTGTAGTATTTATTTAAGAAATTTACAAATGGCTTTTTTTGTTTGAATTGAATTATAAAAGCGGCCACTAACAAAAGTTAATGTACAGGAGTAAATATAATTACGAGTAATACAAGCTAAATTAAATGGAGAACAATAAAAGAGTGTCGAAATGTCATTACGTTTAATTAAACAGCAGTACAAAGTCAATTAAACAAATATAATCAACCCAGCAAAAGATTCAAAAACTCTTTTGGAATTTGTGTAATTTGGCGAGAAAGGTATTCTCTCTTCATTTGCACAATATAAAATACAGATAAAGGAGCAGTCGCTGCCTCCTTTGTTGTATAAACGTTGATTGTTACACTTAATTATTATTTTTTATTGCTTATAATAAATCAACCAAATATTCTCTGACTTAATTGCCCATTAGTTTTTTAATCTAATAGATTTATTGCGACCTATAATTTATACAAAATGTCTCTAACCCAGCAAAGTCTTTTGATAGCAAAGTAATGAGTTAAAATGCTGGGAAATACTTGAAGTAAAAATTTTTTCGTACTTCTAATTTGACATTTTAATTTATTATTTTAATATAACGATGATTGCCATTGGCTGTCAGGGGTTACAACTTTCACTTACAGGTAATGACTAAAAATTTCAATATTGAGAAGTCATTGAATTCACAAAAGACATTTTTATTTTTCCTAGAAAGTATTTGCAGATGCTGCGTAGTTTGTGTTGAAATGTATGTTGTTCATAATGGAAGTCATTACCAACTTTTTGCTGGATATGAAAAGCAATTGTAAGAGTTTCCCTTTTAAGTGAAACCTTGAACAATGGCTGGAACCATGAACTCGGATGTTCAAATGACATTCTATATCATTGATAAGCAGCCCATATCACAATTGTGGAAATTACCTCACACACATTCATCACACAGATTCTTATGCTCTTCATTTAGTCGTCGATGAGAATGCGACGCATGCACACGCGGCGGATGCTTATACATTTTTTATATATATTTTGTAATTTTGATGATAAGAAGCGTTTTATTTTTGCTTTGAAGGCTTAGAGCATTAGCTAAGGATATATAATGCAGCATCATATTTCACACGCTTAACTTTGTGTTTGTTAGGAAAACTCGATTTTTCCACTAATACTAATAAGCAACAACACAATCACAGTTTAAAAATTTGCGCATCACTGTTCTATATTATGGTTCACCTTAACAGGCACACACACACAACACATAAAGCTGTTAGCATTTCTCTTTGTACTGCAATGTGTTTCGAAATTGATTCAAATATCAATTGCGCTATTTAGCAGGTCTTTTTGAAATGCTATAAAAGCAGAATGTCAGTCTTACCTGTGGTTTCCCATAGAACATGTTCGAAACTCCTCCATATGCATGCAATAAGAGTAACCTGTGGAACTTTTTCCCTAAAAGACTTCTCAAAAAGAAGAATAATGAAACAGCCTTGAAAATAATCGACTTACTGCAAATTAGTCTGCAAACTTTTAAATTTCCATCTTCTGAAACATTTAAAGTGCAACAGTTTACTTAGCAAACTAAAATTGTTGCAGATCATCAATCGTAAATGGAGTTACACCCAATTCATACGATGATTTTTTCCATGATTTTTAAAACATGATTTTTGGTGTATGTTGGCGAAAGGGTTGGAGAAGCAAACGGGGTAAAGAAAAAAATCACATTTACAGTTCTCGGTGTTTTTTTTCATATTTTTCTTTCCACACATTCTTTTTTTTGTTATGTTGCTTTATTTTATTTTTCGTTTCAATGTGGCAATACAAAGATTTTTTGATGAAATAAGAAGAACATTTTTAATATTTTTATAAAAGAAAAATTTAAAACAGAAAATGAAATAATACTTTTAATACATATAAAAACAAGAAATATTATTACCAAAAATAATGTGAATAATATAATATAATACCATTATTTTTGTTTAATTATAACTTTTACTTGTTTTTATACAAATAAGCAATTAAAGAAGAATACGATTACGGACAAAAAAATTAACCGTAAAAACATGGGAAAAAATCATCGTATGAATCTGTAAAGTTTTCGGAAGCAACTTTTAAAGAGAATTAAAAATAAAACATGATTTTTAAATCAGCGTATGAATTGGGTGTTAGATTGGTCATGTTTTCAGAAGCACCAACGACTATGTAGGCAAGATGCCAATTGAATGGGGAGTAGAAGAGGCAGACCCGCTAACAACTGGAGGAGACAAATCGAAAGTAAAACAAGGCCAATCGGAAAGTCGTGGGCCGAAGTGAAGTAAATTACACTTGACAGACCACAATGGAAGAACTTTGTTGTGGCCCTTTGTTCCACCTTGGAACCATTGATATCAATATATAAAGTTGGTCTTCGACATTTTTACACTTCATGTTACACTTCTATCAGAACTCAGTATACAAGATAAAAGTTAATCCACGCAATTTTTTTACTTTTTCTAAATGGATTTCCGCATTAAACTTCCAGTTAATTGTATTATTTCATTTCATAGGATGTTTAGCTGTATTTGGGTCTGTTGCTTTAGGATGTGTGACTACAAATACTTAGAAGACGCTTCACTTTCTCTCCAATCCTTGCATTCAATTAACGAAATTCCTTTTTTAGACATAAAGTTCGTATGTTGAATAAATTTTCTGTATATTGTCAGCTCATTATTGGTTTGGCGCATATGCCAAAAAGTCGGGATGGAGGCTTTACGTAAAGTTTTCACACAAGACAACCGATAGAATTGTTTGTTGTTTATTCGCCACTACTGCCAGGCATTAGGGTGGTTCCCATATAATTTTTTTTATTTCCATAATTTTTTCTGAAATTGAGTTCGATTGTGAAGTTTAGTTTAGTTTATTTTGGAACATTTCAAAAATATGGTTTAAGGTCTACTGATGATTTGGCATTAGCACTAATGAAATGCATGTATATAGACTAGCTAAAAAACCCTCAACAAACAAAAGTTTTTGAAAATCTTTGAAAAAAGATATCGAAGCAATCTCGATTAATAAAGTGGATATTTTTTTAATATTTTCGGCAACGAATTGCAACAAAAATATTTTTTCTTCCTCGTTACGGCTGTTAATTTTACGCCTCTTTCCAGCTCATGCTGAAAGTCTTCGTTCCTTTCCCTTGTTTTTGGATCAGAAAGAATAAATTCTTTTGACAATCCCATACGAGTAAAAAACTTTGCTTGTATGTTTATAAGTTTGTAAGAGGTAGAGATTACAATGTAACCCATCCGATTTCGGATTTCCATCATTGTAAATAGATTTGGACTTCTTTTTTATTACTTTTACTAAAAATCCTAAAACATATTATAAACATACCAAAAATCAAGTATTGAAAACAAATTGGGAAGTGATATATCTATATAATTAATAGACAAAGTCGTTTATTTAGATCCCTTTTACGCTCATTTCAACCAGCCGATTTTGACAAAACTTATATTATTTTGAAGATATTTATTCACAAATGTGCACAATCTATATTTTGATAAAATCCGTACAGTATTTTGGGAGCTATAAGCTTTTAAAGTTGCTACTAATACATGCGCACTTATACACATGCGTGTACCAGCTTTAATGAGACATAGCATTTTCTAGAATTTTTTTCTAAACAAAAGATAACTAATAAATTGTAAGTTGTTTTGTATTTTCGTGTTTTCGTATTCATTTATACAAATGCTTAATATTTAATTACTAGAATATGATCGATTGTGTCGGCCATAGGAAATACTAGTGTATAAATAAAGTGCTGATATTCTGTTCCAGTTCCACATATTTGCCTAAAAAACTTCAAAACATTTACAAAAATCAAGAATTTTAAACAAACTTTTCTTTATTTGAATTTTTTTTTCTCCCTCTTAGTTCTCTGGTCCCTTGAGAGAGTCGACTGTTCAATTGAATGTCTGTCTGATAATTACTTTATAAGCCATAACAATAGAACAATTTCTGTATGTGTGTTTAAAATCTGTAATTTAAATCCTTTTTCCTTTTTTATACTCTTCTACAACAAAAAATACTGACAACCATCTTCGAATGAGTTTTTCTTTGGAACACGTGCTGTTATTAACAAACTGAAAGACACAAACATTTACAGAAGCAAACCTTAGTAACTCAAAGAATGTAAATTATGATGAACTTAAATTCATTAACACGCGGCCTTGAGACTGTTCATACGTTAATATTAAATAAGACACAATAAATTTGCTATAAATTTTATTTTACTTGTTTGTGTCATAATATATTTTCATTATTTTCGTAATTATCATACTCGTATTTAAAAAAAAAACAGAAAAAACTTTACATTCTATTTATTTATAATATCTATACTGCGAGTTTTTAAATACTTTCAAGTGTAAATTTTCTATTCCCCGTACGAAATGCAAACAATCTTAAGAACTTAAACTCGTTGACACGTGTACTTGGCACTGATTTTTCTTAGCTAATAAATTTGTTTATTTTATGCGAAATACATTTTCACTTCGCTAATTGTGTATTAAAATGGCTTAAGTCAATTTAACCTTGTTAAAACAATATTTATGTCTTGTGTTAGAATTAGGGTTGCCAGAAGGGCCTGATTTGGCCTGATTGTCAAGTTTTTTAATGCTCGTCAAGTGTCAAGTGAAAAAGTGATTTGTCAAGCTTTTTTGTAAGTTAATTTTTTTTCTCAAATTTATTCTAGCTATGTAATAATACTTAAAAAAAGTATGTGTATATTTCTAAAAAACAAATCTAAAGCCCATATTTTTACTATCAATAGAACTAAGGACTAATATGATACATATTTTTTTTTGTGCAATTATAGTTTAAAAAATAACTATAACTATAACTTTCTGTACAATTATTATAAAAGTGCCAACACTGATATTTACCCCATTACTCAACACTAGTAAATTGACAACATTGAACCAGAGAAGCAAGTCGTGAACTTAGCCAGCTTAGCCGACTTGATATACCCATGGTGGAATAATACAGGCGGCTTTTCATTGTTTTTTTAATAAAACTTATGTGTTTGAAGAATTGTCAAGTTATTTATGAAAATTATTATTTATTTATTATAGACTAGCTAAAAACTCTCAGCAAAATTGTTTTTACGATTAAAAGTTAAAATTCAATTCGTATTTTCCCAATAATAATTATCCGGAAGTTCTTCTTTAAAAACTAAAAATCTCTTCTATATATTTAGTATGAGTGTTTTTACATGTCAAGTTTTTTTTTCAAAATCAAGTTTTTTTTTGGTCAATGTCAAGCTTTTTGACAAATTAGATCTGGCAAGCCTAGTTAGAATGTACAATGAACGTGATTTTTAAACTCAATAGCGCAACGATTTTTTCTTTGTGTGGGGAAATGCATTTCATTATCACAGGCTAATTGTCTATAGTCCAAAAATTTCGCTTTGTTGCCGCTTAAATAATTATCACTATAATAACCAAATAACCATCGTCTTATTGGCTTAAATAGCTATAAAACACTTATTAAACTTAATTAGATAGTTAACTGAAATAAGTACTTTTAAAATGAACCGAAAGCTTTTAGTATTGAATTCTCCTTTTATTCTGACGAAAAAAGTTTTAAGTACAATCTTGTATCTCTTCCTTGTGCAAACGTTTAATGGATTTTCGCATAAAAGTCATATAAAAGTTTTTAACATTAAAAAAAACCTTAAAGATGAAGAAGATTATATATTAATAAAGTTTGCAATTTGTTTTTCAATTTGCTACAGGGAAACGAGTGCATAAAACTCTCTTAATAAAATAATTAATTTATCCAAAAATAATTTCTTAAATTAAGAAGAAATGGGTAAACTCAGATTTGAACTCAAGCCATAAATTTTTATTTCAATTTAAAGTACTTTTGTAATTTATGGGGCTTCCACCCCTGCATTTAACAACCGTGGTTTAGAACTAAATTTTTCGCCGGATTTTTTTCAGACCAAATTTCACATAACGTGTTTGCTTTTTGCTTTTTTCGGGTCTCTCGCTCAACTCGCTTCATTAAGTCAGCATCGTCATCTACCGAACGTCCTACGGCTGCTTCACCCTTTTATCCCTAATTTGTACTTGGAAACTATATTTTGTAAGAAATATTCATATACTTACGAGTATGTAAGTAATATATTGAAGTGAAAAATGTGATTTTTATTTTCAACCCCGTGAAGATCCAGATCCTGTCCTTAATTGATCCATTAGAATCACCTTTGCGCGTTCTCTATCGCCATTTAAGTTTTCACAAGAAACCCCCCGCGATCATTCCCAGGCGATCCTTCCCATTGTGTATTAATTCTTGATGGAATCGTCTAGTTTATCATGGCTAAAGTTTTAGATGTGAAAATAGTAACTCACATTTAAACAATAAGAATTAATTTCATAAGAATAAATTTCCGCAAAAGCGTTTTTCTTCAGTACTTTAATTTTGAAAAAAATTTAAAAAAAGCTAAAGAGTTCAAACATTTCCAAGAATATGATTTAAGGTCCACTGATGATTTGGCATAAGCAAAAATGAAATTCATATGTATAGTGGTTTATAGACTGATTTAGCTAACTCCACAGCAAATAAAAACATTTTAAGATTCAACAATGTTCCACAATAAGCCTTCTTGAGTTGCCTGCAACACCGTGCGACTGACGTAGTTTGTTGTGTTCTTCCTACAATGTCGAAGATAGTGGATGTCTCAAATTTGTCGTAAATTTCATTCTTCTTTTATTTTTCTTTTGCTCCATTAAGTTTATAAAAAAAAGTATACATGTTTGAGAATGGTTTATGTTTCTACGAGAAATCTCAACAAAACATGACACACTTCATAAAAAGCTAAATACAATAACTCTGCGTCTACACGTAGCAATTTTTTATTGCCGCATTTTTCAAAATTCATACTGAAAAAAAAAATAAATAAAAATTGCAGCTTTCTTTTTCGTAGAAAATTAAACAATTGCTGGCAATAAATGCTGCTACGTGAAGATGTTGGGTAAGTGAATTTATAAGTACGGTACAACTTCCATAATCCGGACAGATAAAGTTTCAGCAACTGTCCGAATTAGCGGATCGTTCGGACTATAGTTCATATAAAATTTTAAACGCAATACATAAATGGAGGGCTCAAAGCTTGTTTCTTTTGTTAAAAACAAAAATCATCATGAGACACAAACAATCATCATTATTAAGGATTGAAAATAATATTCTAACAAAAATGCTGATATTTTTCATACAAATGAATTAAAAGTTTTGAAGATAAAAACAAAATTAGATTTGTATCAAAAGTATTTATAAGTGTAGCATAAAGGCTTTAAAATTATAAGGGTCTGGGGAAAAGGACGTACGAAACTAATGAAATTAGTCTTATTTCTATTCTGTTGCTAGAGAATTTTTTTAAAATTCTACACTCAAAAGAAAAATCAGTCTATCCGTACTTAAATCAATTCCAAGCGGTGTTAAAAGCACTGTAATCCCAGATTTACTAAAATCAAGTACAAAAAGATTGATTTAAGTACGGACGGATTTAAAGCCTCAATTTAATTTAAGAATTTTTTAGTTAATTCAAGATTTTTCACGTCATTAAAATATTTTGTACTCATTTTAAGAAACTCAAGGATTAAATTACATTTTATTGTTGTTTGTACTCCAAATTTTGAGTAGTCAAAGTAAGTAGAAAATATTTGAATTAATACGGCGTTTTTCTTTCTGTGTATGTTTTATTTTAAAGCTCAAAATAAATCACAGTAATAGTAAAATAAAAAATTGTCCAAGTGCGAGTCCGACTCGCGTACTTAGGGTGCCGCACTCTAATATTTAACTCAATTATATTTTTCATTGGTAATATTTATTGTTAAATTTATTAATCGAGATTGCCTCGATATCTTTTTTCAAAGATTTTCAAGACTTTTGTTTGTTGAGGGTTCTAATTGTATAAAGGTTGTAAAGAAAACAAAATAGATTCGTATCTTATATAATTTGTTTGTTGTGATTTTTGAATAAGTTTCAAAGCCTACTATGCTTATTTATACTTTTGTAATTTTTAGAACAGCTCATTGGTTTTTTAAAAGGTTTGAAACATTTCAAAAAAATAGTTTAAGATCTACTGATAATTTGGCATCTTCTTTAGCTCGTCTTGAATATGTCGTCTCCATGTTTGAGCGGGTCTATCTATGCGTTGGCTACCCTGTGGGGTTCATTCAAGGGCTTCTTTGGCAATAGTCCCTTGGGGTTTCCTCAATGTATGGTCTATCCATCGCCACTTCCAGCTTTTATTTTATTTATCCATTTGCTTTTGATTGCAGCTTACGTATTAGAGTATCAACTCGATTAATCTTTGTTCGATTAATCGAGTAAAGTTTTCTCATTATTTGATCGAATAATGAAAATAGTTAATTTCGATTATCGAATAACTCGAACTATTAATGTCAATTGATCAAGCAAAATAAATTTCTTAGTAAATATTTTTTTAATAGAAAAATATATATTTTTACATTTCTAACTAATTAAATCCATTAAAACTAAGTTACAAGTTATTAACATCTGTATGTAGCTAATGTGATTCAACATTTGCTTCGTATTTATAAATGTGTAAACCAAGCACTATCAGATTACAGGTTATATGTTTTTACAGACAAGGAAATATTGATACTTTCAGCAGCAATTAATACATTAATTGTATCGGAAAGAATAATAAACTTCTTAATCAACAATTTAGAATAGGCGAATAATGATGATTTTTATAAAATGTTTTAACGATTAAAACACGTTAGTTTATCGACTATTTTTCCATAATAAATTTGCCACGTATCTACTTCACGAGTGCCAAATATGAACTGTCAAGACTAATATTTACCAAAATGGCGGCAAAACAAAGTAGTATACCTTCCCGGCGGACACCCTGTACATATGTACGTGTTTTGGTTGTACGTTTAATCTGTGATGATTTCCACACGATGTTCAAGGCTTCAAATGCTTGTCTTGCTTTTTCCAATCCGGTTATTAATATCTATTTAGGAACCCCCGGTCGGTCTCAATATACTACCGATATAGTTAAATTCCATCACCTCTTCCAGTGGGGAGTAGTCTAAGATTAGTGGTGCTGTATTACTGGCGTTTACGCGCATGGATTTGGTTTTCGAGCTACTGACAGCAAGAACAGCTTTTTTTCGTGCACTCTTGGACTTGGTTTAGTTTGTGCTGCATTGGTAGGATGCTGGTGGGTTAAAATATATTTTTCATATATCAACCCCTGTGCGCAATATTTACGTATGTTACAAAAACTAAATTTTACAGGAAATCTGTTTTATTACTATTTTTATTAATTTTATATACTATAAAATTGTTACATACGATACAATGTGCATTGAGTTGTCTCCATAACTATTATATATATCGCTATATTTACATAAAAAATTCAATTTCGATAAAAGTGTAGCATACGATAATTTCGCACACAGGGGTCAATATGTATGTTATTAAAGCGGCAATATTTGCCTTGTGAGTATTTCCAAAGCTTGCATGTGTGCTGGTTATGTGAAGCACCTTGAAAAGGGATGTATACGAGTACATATAACAACAGATTTTAATAAATCATACCAATCGTTCATTGCGATATTGTCATATGTCAAAAAAACTAATTTTTGAATTAAGATTGCATACTGACTTGTGGTATCGTTCTTTAAGTTCTGTAAAAAATTTATGCAAATATTTTTTTACTCATCTCTTTAGGGGAAGTTAAAAACTTTAAACTTCTTTTCTGAAGAAATTTTTTTTTTATTTTATCGAAAATTATCTGTAATAGCCTATTTCTGATTTAAGAAAGTAAACTTAAGCGAATGAAAGGCACTCGCTCGAATTCGAACCAATTTGGATTTCTCATTGGCACTCACTTTCATTCTTATTAGCTTACGTTTTATGTCAATAAAATAATAAATAAAATAAAATAATAAAAAAATGTAATAATTTTTTTTTTATATTTTCTTCCTTATTGTGGATTTAACTGATACATTTGAACCTGCTGCTGTTTTTCAAATGCGTAAGACATCCTTTTTGTTGATTCAGTGTACCTCAGCAGCATCAGCCATTCTTTTTAATGAATTAGCTTTTTCTGTAGCTGTCGCCGCATTTTTCTTCGCAACTCTTAGCTGTCTGCGGATTTTGCCTTTTTTGCCGAACGGGAGATTAGTTGCTCACTGTCAATAAAGAAATTTTGCTTAAGTTTTGTTGTTGTGGCTTTTTTTACTTTTTTGTTTTTTTGGATATTTGCTGGCCATTTTGGGGTGAAAAGCATTAATTTTTACACACTTTATTTTGGTCCTGGGAAGTTTCCGGGTTTGCATTTGGAGTAACCACTGTAACAACTTTAATGCAACTAGCTGGTTACTCCACCAGATAATTGACTTTACACTAAATAATTTACCCCCGGGTGCTACAGTTGATTATAGAAAAACCGTCTTGTACAAGCCCGTGTTTTGTCAGAAAACCTCCTCTAGCACATTACTCGCCTATACCACAATACCCGAACTTACTCTATAGATAAAATGCTCAATAGGTTTCTTCTATAGCATACAAATAAACGTACTAACCTTTTTCCATTCAAAAATAGTACGCTTGGGAGGCCCAAGTGAATTTAACTTGTTGGACTGCTTTTTCCAGCTAATTTTTAAATGAACTTTATTTTTATTAAACTCAAAAATTTTGTTGCGAAAGCAAAACCACAAGTGACTGATTTTAACACTTCATTCTCAATGTTAACGACACATTCGTAGCACAGAAATCGGATTTTATATGAAAACATTTACGTTTTCATTCCAGTTGTCTTTCGAGTAACTTTTCGTTTAGAAATAATGTAGAGAAATTGAAATTAATTTTCTTTCTCATAGAATGCGAATGAAGGTGTTCTTTCTTAAATCAGAAATAGGCTATAAAAATTGTAATTATCGACAGGTCGTTATTGGAAATACTTGCATAAGAAAAATAAGTTATCAAAAATTAAAGAAATCTAGAGAATATTTTGAGAAAAAAAATTTCAGAGTTAAAGAATTGCCAAAAATATTTATTTTGGAATTTTTTTTATAGAAAAAATTGTTTTAAATTGTTTTTTGATAACGTATTTTTGTATTTGGGAAATTTTTTCTCTGCATTAGATTTTAACTAAATATTCCATGCTCCATATTACATATCCCACTATGCAACTTTGTTTGCATGCGACTTTTTTTTTCTGCAGTGGATAAATACAGAAAAAATACAACATGAATACATTTCTATTTCAACAATCTCACTTAAAATGAAAATTGCGAATTGTAAATATGGAAATTCTTAATTTCTCTAAAACACACATATTCACTTACATACTCCTACGTACATACATGCGTACAATTATTAGTTATGTCAAGTTCTTTTCTTTTTTGAAAGTTTTAAAATAAATCGTATGTGGTTACGGTTTTCTATCGCAAACAGATCATTCAAAATAATTATGTACTCTTACTTTTGCAAGTAATACCGCAACATTAATTACTAGAGAAGAAACAAAATGTGATAAAGAAGCTCACGTGAGTTATAAAACCGAAACAAATACGAAATCTTTTGCAGAAAATTTGCAATTACATTTTTAGGTCACCGCATGTTAATGTGTCAAAAGTCGTAACATGCAATTAATATTGCACTTGTGTACAATCAAAACTATAATTTCGTATTTAAAACCTCAAAGAAGGTACACCGAAAAATAGAAAGGATGGGAACATTTGTGTGAAATCATATTAAATAATTTTTTTTTTTAAATCAAATAAAATGAATAAAGCCCAACATTTATATTTCTAGAGAAATCAAAAATGGAAAATTAGGTAAACTAAAATTTAGAAAATAATTAGTGATTAGAAAATTTTGTGTAGAATAATAAACTCATGGTCTTAAGAATTTTTTCAATTTACAAAAGTGATTTCGGATAAAAAATATAATTGTCAAAAATAATGTACGTATAGACAAACTTAGTAATTGATAATATTTTCTGCCCAAATATTTAGATTATTAAAAAATATTTCTCTAGACAAATTTAATTACCGATTTTTTGATAACTAAATTATTTAGTAAGAAAATGTTTCTACAAGAACTTTTATTATAAAAGTTTTTTGATAAACAAATTTAATCATCGAAAATTTTGCGTCAAAAATATTAATTAATGACAAATTTTATGTATCAAAATTCCGTTTCTAACATTTGCTTTGAAAAAATTCTTTATCGAAGATTTATCAGTAACAATTTTAACAATCGACAGTAAAATAATTTGTTATTGGAAATACTTCTATGAGAACAATAAGTTATTAAAAATTAAAAATAGAGAATATTTTTTTATTGAAGAATTTTGCGATCAAAGGTTTTTCAATTGTTTTTTTATAAAGTAATTTTGTAATTGCAAAAATTTCAATCCAGAAATTTAGTAATTCAAAATTTTTTATGTAAAAAATTTAAAAATTAGTTTTTGAAGAAATTGAAAGATTATATTGAAAAATTAAGTTTTTGCATTTATTATGTACACACAGAAAAATTCACAATGTAAGTCCAATAAAAACAAGGTTGATTTTAAATTTTTCGTTAATGATTTCGCTTCAGAGTCGTTTCGTGTTAAATCAATATGGCTTTACGACAATTTGCAAACAACAGCAGCATATGTCAATATAACCTGCGAGCCTTATTGAATAAAAATGTACCCACATTAAAATAATATGACGATTCCAGTTGAATCAAAATTATTTCAGTTTGAAACAACATAAATTACACATTTAATGAATAAATTTTTATGCTATGAAATTCATTTAATATGTAAGTAATTATAATGTTGAGTTATAACGAATCAATGAATGATTTAACACGAAATTCTTTTAAAATTAAACCGATACTCATATTAAAATAACACTAAATGTTTGTTGGTTCAAAATGATGACTTTAATTAAATAACCTATAAAAAATTTAATAAATACGATTTCTATTATGTATTTACTTTTTTAATATATATTTTATTTAGATACATTTGGTGCTAACGCCAAATCATCAATCAGTAGACCTTAAACCATATTTTTGAAAAGTTTCAAACCTCCTATCTTATTGTAAATTTTGAAATTCTCATTGAAATTCGTGGAATACTTATTAGCAATGTTGATTTTAAATGTAAAAATGTTGTCAATGTTGATTTTATGAAATCCAAAGTAAATTTAACGTTATCATTTTTTTTATTTTACTACGAAGCTGAGTTGTGTAAATTCAACATTGCACAATGCTATTTTAACTAAGAAAAAATTTCAATCAACTATTTGTTAGTTCTAATTTAAATTTTGAAATATTGAATCAACATGTAAGCTTTGAACAAAGTCAATATTTGTGCAAAAGTTACATGATATGAAATCAACATTGTTTAATTTTGGTTTTCCATTGATGTTCTTTTCTGTGTGTAGAATTATTTAATTGTTGAAATTTTTTTAGTGAAATATTTTGTTATTGCAAATTCTTCTATAAAAATCGTTTTTTATAGAGATATTTAGTTATCAAAAATATTGTTATAGAGAAATTTATTTATTGTTAAGTTTTAGAAAAATGTTGTTAACGAATTTTTTTTTAGAAAAAAAAAATTAAAAATCGGAAATTCATTAAACGTTTTTCTTGTTTTTCCGATAACGTAATTTTTCTATTAGTTGTTTCTATAAAGGGCATTTGACATTAAAAACATTTCGGTAAACAATCTAGCAATCGGCTAAGTGTTATTGCTATCGAAAATTTGTCGATAACAGAATAAAACTATAGAAATTTTTGCTCTAGAAAAATTTAGTTATCAGTAATAAAAAAATATTGCTTCATAAAAATGAAGTAATTTTTTATTGTAATTTTTATTAATTATCGAAACGTTTTCTATAAAAAAACTTGTTACGAGATAAACTTTTTTCCAGAAAATATTTTGTACAAAATATTTTATATAAAATTTTTATTAATGGAATTTATGTAAAAATAAAGCTATTAAATTAATTTTTGAAAACAAATTAATTTATGAAAATAATAAAATAATAATAAATAAATAAAAAATTAATAATAAATAAATAATAAATGAATAATAAAAATTAGTATTCTATAGTTGTTAAAAATTTTATTTGACAAAAATTATTGGTATGAAAAATGTTACTGAAAAAATGTAAATCTATTATTAGAAATATTTATTTGTTAAAAAATTCAATTTTTTAAACAAACGTTTAATGTCATCAAAAGTATTTTTTTGCAAACAAATTTACTAAGGGAAATTGTTTAGATAGAAAATTGTAAAAGAGTTTCTGTAAAAAAACTGAGTTATCGAAAATATGAAAAAATGCTTTCGAACATATTTTATTAGGACATATAGATATCGCAAGCTTATATAAAACATCGAATTATCGATAATTTTCTATTGAAATACTTTGCCAGAAAATTCACTATTAAGTTCTGCAAACATATTCGTTTAAATAATTTTATGAACAAAAATTTTTTAATTAGACAATTTGTTATCCAATTAAGAATTTTTCTTTATTTCTATTAAAAATTTATAGAATGCTTAATTTTTCAATTCTGCAAAGTTCTTCCGTTAAATAAAACAATTCTGTTATTTTATGCAGAGAAACTCTATCATCGATATGCAATAATTTTTTTATTTAGACAAACTTTGTATAACTTATTTAATATCTTTGGTATCGATAATTATTACATTTCATAGACATTTTTCCTAACAAATACAAACAGTTTTTTGGAATAACAGATAAATTTTTTTAAGCAAAATCTATTTAATTAAAAAAGAGAAATAATAATTTTATTTAATTTAAATATCTATTTAAATTTTCGATATAAATTAGGAAATTTTTAGGTTCTGCTTTGTAATCATGAAAGAAAATACTTTAAGACACCTTCTTGCAAAATGTGCCACAGTGTACTCCAAAATTGTACTATTGCCTCGTTGTAATTGGTCAGCTACTACGAAGCTGGCAGTATAATGCAAATTATCGAAATGTCGTCTTTTACCCAGGAGACGAAGAATTTAATATTGGTAAGAAAAAAAATTGCAAAGTTTAGCTCAACATATGAAAAATATATTTTAAGAGAATCATCCGTGACGATAAGTCTGAAACAAAAAATTACATTGGAAAGTTCTTGTTATAACAAATGCTTTATAAACAATTTAGTTCGCTTTATTGTTTTAAGGGATAATATTATTTTGTAATTTTGCTAACCTGTCTCGAAAAATCCCTAGAGGCCTCTTCTTTAAAGAATTTTATTTATTCAAAATCATTCGCATATAAAATATATTTTAGTCAATATGGTATTATATTGACTAAAATATATTTTATATGCGAATGATTTTGAATAAATAAAATTCTTTAAAGAATAATTTAGTAATTGAAAATTTATATCGAAAAACAAAAAAAAAAAAGATTAAAAAGCACACATAATTTAGACTTAAAAATTCTTTTGAAGTTGGATGGAAATGTAAATGTGTGAACTTCTGCAGCTCAAGTGAAACTAAAACGAAATAATAATAAACCTATAATACTAATAGGCAAACACGTTTTTTAGATCCCTTTTACGGCCGTAATACCGAACCGATTTTGGAAAAATTTATATGTTTTTAAACAGGTTTTTACAAAAATGTGCACATTCTTGATTTTATTTAAATTGGTTAGATATTGAGGGGTATAGACGGTTTAAATTTCAATATGTTTTTAATAAAACTGTTAATATTTTACCAAATTTGTTAAGTATTAATTTTGGGAAAAAGTGTGAATAAAAATTTAAAAATAAAAATTTTATCAATTCCCATAAGAAGCACCAGATAATAATTAGTTTCATTCTCCGATGAAGTCCATTTGTAAGCGAATTCCAATAAAAATATGTTCATTAACAACTAAATAGATATATACTAGAGTTGGGATCATGAAAAACTTTTCATTCACGCCCACAATAAAAAATTTACTCATGTACGTCCATATACAATCACTCTTGATTTTTGCAGAAGATTAATCCGAATTTTTTTGTGCGCTAAGATCGATTGTAAGCATTTTTAGAATATAACCAGATGCATGAATTCATTTTCCGCCGGCGCACAATGTAATAATACTCCTGTCGAAATAGATTCATTTAAACATGTAAATTTTTAATAATTATTTGAACTAGTGTATCCAGCGATCGAGCCAATCGACCGCAGTCTAGAAATTAATATATACATACGATAAAATACAAAAAACATTCTAAATAAACAACTAAAAACTCTGTCTCATTTCTATGCAAAAGCAAATTGGACAAACACACTTGCACACTTTGTTTATTTTTCAACTTGAAGCTGATACATGCATGTGTAATAAATGTGCATGTGTTAGTAGCAACTTTAAACGCTTATAGCTGCGTAAATATCGAACCACTTTAAATAAAATTATCATTGTGCACATCTATGTAAAACCCCCGTTTAAAAACATATAAATTTTTCCAAGATCAGTTCAGTATTCCGCCCGTAAAAGGTATAAAAAACGTGCTTGCCTATTAATAATATAGATTATTTCGCTTTTTTGCATGCAATTGACAATTTATTCCATCCTTTTGTAAATTTAATGTACTATGGACAAAAAAAACTTATTAAATGAAAAAGTAATAAATCACATGCTTGAGTTCGATTAGGATGACTCGGATGCTGAAACAGAACCAGAACTACCATTCGTAGAAATTACCGGTGATGGAACGAGCGTTTTACTCAAAATGTGTGAAGATATAACGGCTGCAGATCGTTGAATTCGCCGAAGAAATGGTGCTTCCCGGCGTAGAGTTCGAGGAAATATATAGTGCGATTTCTGACAATTCTGGGATGCAAGCAGAGCAACAGTTTTAAAAAGTGGATTTAAAAAACATAAAGTGGAAAAATACATACATTATTATAACAAACAAATAATGTAGAAGTACTCGTATGTATATTGCATAAGTATAGTTATATTATTTTGACCTTTTTTTAGCCCGTTTATGCGCCATGTTGTATGTGTACAACATTTTCTAAAAACTACGCGCTGAATATAAATATCTTTTTCGTTTTTTGTCTTGCTTGGCCCCAAAAAAGTTAGTAATAAAGTAAAAAATATAGCTGCCCCAACGAAGTTTGGTGTATGCGAATATTAATTTATTATAGTACACTTGAAGAGTTCTTTTGTGTAAATTTAAATATAGTTGAGTAAGTAACGTTATGTTGCATGTACAATATGAAATTAGAAGCAAAATATGTCACTTAAACATTATTGTGTAAGTGAAATATAAAATAAGACATTTTTTGGCAAATTCTTCGTTCCTATGTCCTTAACTATTTGCGTGTTGAAGTCGACTTTTTTCTAAGAACCACAAACGTATGTCATACATTAAAACATATGTGAACATTTACACTTCCAACGATAAACAAATGTTATGTTTTTTTATTAAATATATGTATACAAAATTTATATACAAATTAAGTAGAATTTTTAAAAGTTTTTCGTTTTTGTTTTTTCTGCCACTTAAATTATCAGGTTTGATTTGCTCATACTATCAACATTGTGTATTTCCGAAAAGGGTTTCTCCACTAGTTTTATTGCATTGTTATGCTTGAACTATTCTTTTAATGAAATTGAATTGAAATAAAAGAAAATATTCAAGCAGTTTTTTTCAATTCTTTAAGTAAAAGGCAAACATCAAAACATCATAAAAAACATTATCATTGTACACATGCCTTAGATTATAATATTAGGAACAACTTGAGTTCTTTGGAGATTGCAAAATCTATTAAACGTACACTTGACATTGATTTTATTTGATAAAGGGTATTTTTTTCTATTGCATATTGTGTTTTGTGAGATGTATGAAAGTTAACTCTAAAACTCTGTTACTTATTAAAAAGAATTTTCTATGAATTTCATTTTATAGGCAATTTTGCAATTTACGTTTCTTCAATACCACTTCGCAATAGTGTTGAATTGAGTATTGAATACCGAGTTCTTAATACTATATATATCTCCCGGTACTCGATATCCAGAACACTAACTGCTCAATACTTTCAGAGATGCATTTCCATATGTAAATACGAAATTCTTGCTTGATAATGTTTTAAATTAATACAACTCGCATATGATTTAATCCTTCGCAACAATATTAATAAGCTTGGAAGTTTAGCTAGACATTTTTAATATATTATTAAATTTGATAATCCATGAGTTATTGTGGAGTACGTGTAATAATAAAATCGAATTTTAACCTGTTAAATATTTTTATTTTGAAATAAAAAAAAAACTTTGAAAGTATTGAGTACTATCGAGTAGTCAACTGAAAAAGTATTAAGTAGTCAAAAGTAGCCGCTTTTTCCACACTACTTCGCAACCATAAGAGACGAACGCCAATTTTGTGATTTTCTTAAGTGTCTCTTAATCTCTGTGATACACAACGAAATTAAATGCTAATGCTAATCACAAACGATTAATAAACCGGGTTTCCTATATAAAAATCCAACATTAAACGTACTATAATTCTGTGTTTAGACGCGTCATGTCTTATTGACATTATTCTTACTTTTTCTTCTTTGAACTTTCATTGTTGTTCACACAAGTCATGTCATGTTGACGACTTTAACTTGCAAATGCCTTCAGGCTTAAAATTTTGAATGAGAAAACAAAACGTAATGACAGTACATGCATGTGTGTACTCGTTTCTTTCCCCCTCGTTGCTCCCGCTTATAAAGTAGCAATCCTGTCAATAATACATGACGTGTCTAAACAAAGACTAACTTTATTAATCGCTTGTGAATAAGACCATAAGTCTATAGGCAGCGGCCGCAATTTTGCATTTATAAATTTTTTTTATTAATATTTCTTAAATGTCTATTTGCCCTCGTCTCAAGTTGTCCATGAATTATAAAATGTTTTTAAACTTACAAAATTTTTTTTTTCTGATGAGCCGTGCTATTTTAATCTGCACATACCTCACTCACCGTGTGCTAAAATGAAAAAAAATAAGATTCTACTCTTAAATTTAGTGCTGTAATAAACTAAAAGTGGCAGATGAAGATACAAATAATGTTTTTTTTTATTAAAACAGAAAGAAACTGTGAAGCTATCTTTGCCCACACGAGTAAGTTTTTGTACAACGATAATTCATTAATTGAAACCTAATGGTGTTTTCTTATCTAAAATATATACAATGTATTTTTTTTTTAATTTTTATTAAAAAAATTGCGATTCAGCATTGCTTTAAAATAAAAGTTATACCTCGTGAAGGATGAAATAATAATTTCAAATAGGCAATAAATTTAAAAGTTTTTTATTATTATATATTTTAAAAAAGAAAACGGGATAAGTTTAATACAGATTGTAGCTGGTATTAACCAGCCTGACCGGCTGTGATACTAAAGTATCAATTTGCTACTTTTTTACCTTCTTACCACTTTTAGTACTACTCTTTTCAAATCTGCTAAATCTGCTACTCTTTGTTATACTTTGCACATTTTTAGAAATATACTCATTTGTGTTAACTTTTTCTCGGCAATCTGTTTGTGTAAGCATTACTTCCAGTGTTGTCAACTGGTTGCGTTTCGAACCATTTTCGGTGCTTTTTTTAAAAATTTTTTGTGCGAGAAATTTCTTAGTTGGTGCGCGGTGCGCTTCTTTTTAAATTTCGGTGCCTTTTTTTAATTTTCTGTGGCAGCAAAGCAAATTTAACACAACTTTTTGTTTCAATGTGAGAAAAAAAATCTTTGTAAAATGAAATACACCTGTTTAATTTACAATAATTATTATAAATTTTTTATCTCTTTTTTAAAAAGTTTTATAAAATTAATGTACAAGATGGACACATACAAGATGTACCTACCCATCTTGTACAAATAAACGCAAACATTAGAGTTGCCCTTCGAATAAAATTTATTCGAATAATTCAAACAATTTTTTAACATTTTGTTGGAACGAAAAGTTTATAATAGGAGTCAACCGGCTTATCACAGCATATCAAAGAAAGCCAACACAGAGTAGATTTTAAGAGCGTAAAAATTTTAGATAAAGAGAAATCTGCCAACAAGAGATACACGTTAGAGAGCCTAAGGATACAACAACGTTTATCGAAAGAAGACAAAGATCAGACAAAACTTCAGTATTCAATCGCAATAAATCAAAAATAAATGTTCGTTCTGTGATATAGTTTTAGTTCAATTCTGTGATTTAATTTAATTTTTATTTATTTATTATATTAATTTTTGTGCGTGTCGTCCAAATTTACACAAATATTTTTAATAAGGAATAAATAGATAGTGATGTAAAATTAAAATCGTAAGTTGAACTAGATGTTACATTATAAACATTTATAATTTTTAAAAATTTGTACATACATACGTATGTGAATATATATTAAAGAAAAAATTTCTTCAACAGAATTTAATAAAAATAATCTCCTAATGAAGTAGACAAACCATATCGACGAAACGTTGAGATAAAGATTGAATAAATTGTTTTACTTACATCGCATTGGCCAAAAATAGCCCAAAGATATATATGTATACGGAAATATAAAAATCTTGACAAACTAAATATTTGTTTAGTTTTTTTAAATTATAGTGTAAAAGGCTGTGCATTAGGATGGGTTCGATTTAGCAATCGATATTGTGTCATCAATTTTTCGATAGCTTTTGGCATGCGGGAAAAAGTTATTTTTTAAGGTTTTTTAGTAGGTAATAAAAAAATCTACTGATTTAATGTTTTTTTTAATATTACTTTTCGAAGGTGAAATATATTTTTGAATTATAATTGAATTATTTTTTTGAAATTGAAACTGAATTATTTATAAACGAAAATTCTAAATTCGAATTGAAAATGATATTTTTTATATCTCGTAATAGACGTTTTTTCTTCATACCAAAAGCTATCAAAAATTATATGGCACAATATCGACAAATTTTTGTCCTTAAAAATCGGTGATCCCTACTGTGATCCCTACTGTGATCCCTACTGTGTAAATTATAAATTTTTTATATAAAAATATCAAACTTCTAATAAAAAATAAATTTTTTTAAAATATTTTAATAAAAGGATAAATAGTGAACTATGATTATTCATGTTGAATCGTTACTATTAATCGTTGATCTCTTTTTAAAAAGTTTAGTATAGAATTAAAGAAATAAAAAAAATTTTTGATCTATTTTTGTCGTTTTATTATTTTTTTAAACTCTTAATTGTAGAATTGTGGTATTGTTATATTTTTAATATAGAAATATTATAATTTTTATGCAAAATTAATTCAATAAACATTTTAAATCAAACAGAAATTCTAAACTTGGTGCGTTTTTTTTAATGACGCATTTTTTGCTCCATTTTGGTGCGTTTTGAAATTTTAAACTTGACAACGCTCATTAGTTCTTATGACAGCTTATATTTTATTTCTGCCTATTCGAAAGCTAATGGGTTTGCAACAAAGTTTGCAATTTGTATAAGAAATAAGCAACTTTCTCTCATTTTGTATCTAAAATGTCAAACTCAATATAATTTTTCGTGAATATCGAAGTTAAGCAATTATATGGAAATATTTACCTGAACATAAACTGCTACGACTGAGCGTTACTTGATGGTTATCATTTGAATCCCTTGAAACAATGAACAGTTTTGCAACACTTTTTTATCCAGGCGCAACTTGAGAGAAAATCTGCTGCAAATTTAAAAAAAATACGTACAATTCAATCGATAATAAAATTTCTTTAAAGTTTTCGGCGTATGTACTTGAAACTATGAACAAATTAAACAAAACTTTTCAAAGTAAGTCTTACAAATCATATACAAGGGCGTATCAATAAGTCCGTGACATTTCGAACTTCCCTCGTAGTTATATGAAATTCAATACTGTTCCCGTCAAGTACCACCTGTTAATAGACTATTGTCAAATTTTGAGCAAGTGTCGTCATTTACTTTGCGTTTAACAGCTGTTCAAAACATACAAACTCGTGTATTTTTCTAAAAATGGAAAAAACTGAATTTCGAGTGCTCATTAAATATTATTTTTTTGCGAAAAAAAACCGTAAATCAAACCAAGGAAAAGCTCGATAAATACAATGGGGACTCTGCACCATCGATTTTAATGGTAAAAAAGTGGTTTACTGACTTCCTTTGGGCTCGCACAATTACAATTGACGCTGAACGTCCTGGACGGCCAATTGAGGTCAGTACACGCGAAAATGTCGAAAAAATCCACGATGTGGTGTTGGCCGATCGAAGAGTAAAACTGCGTGAGATTGTTGTTACCAGAGGCATTTCATATGGGAGTGGGGTTTCGATTTTAAGTGCTCAGCTGGGTTTAAGAAAGTTGTCTGCAAGATGGGTGCCGCTTTTGCTCTCAATTGACCATAAACGTAAACGTGTGACAACTTCAAAGAATTATTTGGAGTTGTTTAATAGCAATCCGAATTGGTACCTTATCCGCTATATTCTCCGGATTTAGCCCCTAGTGACTACTTCCCATATCCAAACCCAAATACATGGGTCGGTGGAAAGAGATTTAGCTCCAACGATGAAATTATTGACCAAGCAAATGCCTATTTTATGGACCTCGAAAAATCCTATTTTTTTGGAAGGGATACAAAAACTGTTGAAACGTTGGACTAAGTGTATTGAGTTAAAAGGAGATTATGTTGAAAAATAAATTTTTCTTTTGCAAAAATAAATTTTTCTTTTGCAGTTTCACACGGACTTCTTAATCCGCCCTCGTATACTGTTTCTTCTACAAAAAGTATTTTATTAGAGTTATCGAAATTTTTTTTAATGGAACACTTAAATGCAGCAAGATTTGAAAATTCTATATACGTTGAAGATGTAATTAACATTTATTGGCGATAATGGAAGGGAAAATGTATGCTGAAAGAGTTTCATAACATTCTATAAATTAAATTAAAAGCAATTTACTAAAATTTTGCGAAAAATTGAGTAGTGGAATAATATCAAGAATTGACATTTATGAAAATATCGTTTTTAGTTTTATATCATCCGCTTTAAGTATAATATCTGCTGTCGACCAGTGCTATAAATATAAAAAGGGTTCGACTTTACGTCGTCGTGTTGTTAAAGTGACTGATAATCATGTAAATTAATTTGCACGTTAGTGGAAAATTGTATCAGAAAAGAAACAAATAATTAAATCAAAACGACTTAATTTCGGAGCTTTCGGCTTGTTTCAAAGCAAAGGAACATTTTTTACCTCAAACCTACAACCAGTGGTCCTCCCCTACACCAACATTTATGTTTCAGAAAACTCAGTGTTACTCACCGATGATCACGAATAATAATTTTGAACACATCAGCAGATCACATTCCCCCAGCAAGTGATAAAATTAGCTTTTCCTATCTTTTATAATCATAAAAAATGTAAACAAAGTTTCCTTCTCTAATGGAGAAGCTCGATGATATTTGCAAGTAGATCTACTCGATTGCATAGATATTGGAGGCTGATGGATGACACGCGTGGTGACATAGAGGACAAAACCAAAATAAACATAAATGGAAAAAGATTGATCTGAGCAGCCAATAGCGTTAAAAAAAACGAAGAGTGCGATAATATATAAAATAAATAATCATCGAAATTGGAAATCCTGTACTAACCGAATTGATTTACTAAAAAAAATATATATATGACATTTTCGTGATTTAGTTTGTTAAATCATTTCGATAAATAACGTTTTTATATTCCTATTACACAGTGAAATTGAAGAAAGAACGATGTTAAGATAGTTTAGCGACAGAAATTCATGGATGAACTGAACATTAATTCAATGCATTTAACACAAAATTGTCATAGAGCAGAACGATTTTCTTTATTCATTGCTGCTAACAAAAACATTTTTAGAATACTTATTTAACATATTTTTGTTCGACCTTATTATGTTTTTTTTGAAAAAAAAAAACATATCTTTGTGTTTTTCTTCAGGCCCTAGATCCTAAATCTTAAAGTTAACTTTTGAAAAAAATATTTTTAGAATAGTAAAGTCAGTTCATGTATTTGGCATACAATTAAACTGCTACGGCTTTAAAATTTTTTTTAAATTCAATTTTTCTTTAACAAAAAGTAATAATAAACTTTCTTACAGTGTACTGGGTTTAACTTAATTTGCGAGCATCAGGTCATCGCTCTTACTTTCAAAACATGTTGTTGCACTCATCTGCCACCGTTGCACTTATCTGTCAAAAATATTTGTTAATTAGAAAGAGGAGCTGTAGAATAATTAAAAAAATACTCTTTTTATTATTATTTATATGCAAAAGTTTGTGAAAATACAATGAACTCTTATAAAATAAAAATGGATTTGATTAGATAAGAGAAAGATGATAAACGTAAACAAAAATATTAGAATCTAAAGATTTGAATTGTTAGCCAACAGTTCATTGACCCCATAGACTAATAGACAGTGTTCCAGTCTATAAAACTAGAGGTCAAATGTTCGATTCCTACGGAGACCCCATCCGTGGACAAACCAAGAAAAAGCTTTAGACAGTTGGTGGTACTTTATGGAAGTATGAGCGATATGAAAGTATTCCCATCAAATGTCTGCAGAATATTGACAACAAAATATTTTTGTCAATTAAATTTACAAGAAAGAAAGTAAAATGTGTTTACAATAAAATAACAAAAATAATCTCACACACAGAGCAAACATTTAAAGGATTTCTGTGATAAGGATTTCTGTATACTATTTTGTTGAAACGTTTAAAGTTTTCTGTGATGACGATTTTATTTACATCTATTTGATAAACAAGATTTTTTAAAAATATTTTTGTTTCTATTTGGATATCAAATACATATTTGAAACAGTTTTCGTTTCACTAAACAAAATATTTAAATCAAATAAAGGACTTACTTATTGAAGACACGGAGTGTAAATATTTACTTTAATCTGTGCAATTCTCGAAAAATGCATAAAAACTGTAAAATAGATTTTTTGAAACTTTTTTTATTTTTTCTTGAAAATCGTCGCACTGACGCTTTGGCGGTTAAATGTATTTAAGAATATAAAGCTTTCTGTGAAATATATTGATATACAAGCGATATTTTCTATAGATCCTTTAAGGTTGATAGGCAGCACCACTGAAGTCAGCGTACTTGAATAAAATAATTCACCATGTGCCCCGCTTGTAGATCTTTTCAAACATCACAGTGATATTATTTGACTTGTGACGAATCGGATATACATCGAAATAATAAATATTTTTATTGCATTATCGATGTAAATATTGTCGTTAAATAAATGTTTTTTCAAACTGCAAATAATATTTAATTTGTTGATATTTTTATTTATTTGTTTATGTTAACAAACAAATGATGCCGCTAAATCTAAACCAATTTTTACGAATATAAAATTTTTTAAATTTTGCATTTGCTTTCTTTATCCCAGTCCCCTGGTTTTTATCACTTGGGAATTAATTTAATCTAAGGAGCCATAAACATAAGTGCTCTGTACAATCCTAAACGTACACACGCAGTGCATTTTCATTTCAACGGAAGAAATGTGACAGACAAAAATCATTATATTTGATATCAACTACAATAAAAACCAAAATCGCTGCTTTGCAGAGAGGAACATGTTTAAATTTTTAATGTGAGGTTTACACACACCTCAAAAGTGCTTTCCAAATGGCTTCAAGTACTATTTATGCGTCTGATAATCTTTTGCATCATGTTTAGTGGTCTTTCCAATTCGAACAATTATGAACATTATGAATGAGATTATCAAAGATTGCACAATATTTAAGATAAAATACTCATTTACTAATATTTTCAAAGTATAAATAGAATTCAGATGTTCAGTGAAATATCATTCACAAAAATGCAATTCTTTTGGTTATTATTTGTTCTTTGCTGTTCAACGGGTAAGAATTCAAAAATATTTATTTGCATTTAACTGAAATTAAATATTTTGAAACTCTTCGAATTTTTTCTAGCCCAACTAAATGGTCATGAAGTAGAAGTAATGGATTCTCATATAAATGGTGAAAATGGTTGGTATTTGCCACGTCTAGATGGCTCCTTTGAATGGATGGATATGGAAACAGTGAATGCAGACAAGCCCGTACAAATAGTTGGGCAAAATATTGCTGATATCCTCAACCCAGTTAATATCTTATTGTACACTCGATTCAATTCGATCTCTAACTCCCAATTATTTAGCCTCTTTAAGAGCTGTTCCCGGAGTTGGTAAACAGTTGGCCTTATTCATTGACTTTTTAAGAAAGAAATGCGGTAATTTATCGATTCCAACACATTGCGTTGGTCACAGTTTGGGTTCGCATGTCTGTGGTTATGCTGCCAAGAATGTTGAAACTGGTCGAATTAGCAAAATTACTGCTTTAGATCCTGCTTCGCCCGGGTTTAGTTATTAGGACCCAGCGACACGTTTGAGTAGTAAGGATGCTGGCGAAGTGATATCAATTCAAACCGATTGTGGTTTTTATGGTTTCAGAGAACCTATCGGCCAGATAAGTTACTATATTAATGGTGGCCACTCGCAACCTGGTTGCTCCACTCATGTTTGTAATCATGAACGCTCTGTAACTTATTTTGATGAAATGAATAATAGAAATGAAAATGAAATGAAAAATGAATAATCAAAACAAATTCGCAGCTTCGAGATGCACAGATTATGAAAGTGCTGTTGCTAACAAATGTGTTAAGCAGAACAGCTCGGTGCTCATGGGACAAGCAGAAAATAAATCTGTGGAGAAGTACATCTTTATTGTGGCAACCAGCAGCAAAAGTCCTTTTGGTACAATTGTAGGTTAGTTGGTTTTCCTCCTTGGAACAAATATAAATAGTGCTGAGTATTAGAAACATATTATTACTTCTTGATAAATTAATAGAACAATAAAGCAGTTTAATCCAAAATTTAACATTCCAGTTAATTTTATTAGAAAATAAATTGCGAGTCTATTTTAATGACGAAAACAAAAACTTATGAGAATATACAAAAAGGGAACTACTTTAAGATTTCATATGCTCCTTCAAAAGTTTGCACAAGTTTTGGCAAAATTTCTTTATGCTGACTATGCTTATGCTTCTAGCTGTTGGATATATGTAAGATATCATTGCGTCTCTAGATGAATTAGGAACTCTTAGGTACTTGCGGTTGAAAATTTAAAAGAAATCATTTTATTATTCTGTTTTAATCTTATGTTCCGCTTTTTCATCAGTATTTTCTAATAGTTATTTTTATGTAGTGAAACAAGCATTGAACATATTTAAATAGTTTCAAAAATTAAACTATTGTTAATGTTTATTCATAAAGTATTTTTTGAATTTATTAATCGAGATTGCCTCGATATCTTTTTTCAAAGATTTTCAAAAACTTTTGTTTGTTGACTGTTTTTTTTTTCTTTCATAAAAATAAATAATTTGAAACAATAAATTAAACGCCGATACTGGTGTATCGGAAATTATGAAATATCGACGATATATTTATGTGGCGCTCATTCTAACGTTGAATTATCGCCTGGTAATTAAATATCGAGAAAACGAGCCTTTTGAAAATCATTGTGAGGAAAAAAAACAATTTTTTTTCAGTGTTTATTATGGGGCTTTGGTGCAAATATTGGAGTTGCTTCACTGTTACTACGAAAGATATGACTAAATGTGATACTATTATATAAAAATATGTATTTATTAAAAATATGGAGTTACGCCACTTATACAATAAACGACACACATATGTATCGGTATCAGTTGTGTCCATATTATAAATTATGAATTCCACAACAAATTTGTAATCCCTTCTTGTCTAGAATGCATTTTTAATATTAGCGCTTCTAAATAAATCATAAAAGAAGGAACGCATGTTTTTACTGTTACGTCAATGTCTTATGAAATATATTTTAATTTAATGCATAGAAAACATAAAGAAAACTTAAAAAATTTAAGAAATTAATTTTTTTTTCATACAGATACAGATACAGATTTATCTTACAGGACCTTTTAAAGCGTTATAGAGAAAAAAAATAAAAAATTTATAATAAAAGTCTTTACATTAATATTATCTTCAATATCTTAATACGAAAGAGTTCACTGTAAATAAATTTAGTGCTTACATCCTCCTCTCATTTGTATTTCATAATTTCCAGTTCAGTGCAGTTAAACAAATCCTTTTCATAAATTTAAAATTCTTATGCCAACGACACAAACTTATCACATGCAAAAGAATATAAAAAAAGACCAGCTTATGAAACTAAAATTGCATTCGTTGTTGAAAAGATGTGAACGTCTGAGTGTAACTTGTGGTATTTCTCTCTAAACTTTAAGGATTTTGTTCAAGTGCATTGCAAGAAAAAACTGTACAGCATGTCAAGACAAGTGAAAAAATGTGCAATAAATACTTGAATACTTGAAATGCTGATAGGAAATATAATAAACATTAAAGAGCCACTTAAATTTTACGAAATATCCTCCTTTAACTTTAAGAATTTAAATAAAAATTTCACTTAATTTTTCAAATGTAGAAAACACTGGCTTTTGCAATAGCCAGTATTAAAGAAGGGCGAAATTTCGTTGGAACTACTCAATATTCAAATCCTAAATACATATTTTTCTAAGAAAAAGAAAATTGGTTGAAAATTTGGTACCACGACATTTTTCAAATGAAATTATTTCCAAATGAAATAAGTCCCAAATGAAATAAATCCCAAGAAATTATTCCCAACAAAACTGAAAGTAGATTCAACCGAAAAAATTAAATAGCATTCAATGTGCAAAATGAAATAAATCCCTTGTTATGGGGGTAAAAAGTGAAAAAAACCTACAGTGAAAAAGTCAAGAAGAAATCATACAACATCCACTAATATGTGGTCTCAAGTGAAGTACTCGTAGTTCCCAAAACAAAACGCCTCAAACGCATTGAATTTTTTCCCAATGAAATACACCCCCATTGATATGGAAAACAGTTTGCTTTTTTAAAGCTTTTCTCCTCTGAGGAGTGACTAAAACTGGCTTCACCTACTTAAAGATGTTAGAACTGCCGGACTCAAAGATTTTCTCTCTGTCAGCGAAGGAAAACATTTTTGAGTCCGGCCGGTGCAGGAAACCATAAGAAAACGTTGACAGTTTTGAACATATTCCAGAAATGCAGAAAATCTTTGATTAAAACAAACTATTTTTGATCCAAACATCAGAATTTTATGAAATGTAATTGCAAATTTCAATATTTCCCCAACTTAAAAAGCAAAAAAAGAAAATATGAAATAACTCCCAACATTTTCTTTAAGACTTTATTTATAATGAAAAAACTCCCAACAAAGTGATATTAAATAATTTCCAAAGGGTTGCTTGATTCATTTTTTCGTTGGCTGTTATTTCGTTTGGGAATTATTCGCGGTACCTGAACATTTCAAATTATACATACTGAAGGATACTCATTTTGAAAGTGGATTATTGGCTTCCCTTTTTTTTTGCTTTAATGGAAGTGAAAATAGTTCTAATTGTGTTCTTTACGTGACACTAATATTGTAAAAAAAATTAAAAATATTCCGATGTAAGAAATTACATCAGCACATAAAAAGTTTAAAACCCAGTTTTACTCCATCTATCTTGTTTGAATTTTATACAATCAAGTCCAAGTGTACTGTCGAACAGTGTTATCAATTTCAGTTAAGAGAAAACAAGTTTTACTATTTCTGCCGATCCATCCTGCCCACAAAAAAAAAAAAATTATCCCATAATTTAAATGTAAGACTCTTATTTTTGTTGTGTAGTAATCCAAGTAAAAAGTCAAGAAAAATATAAAAATCTTGTTTTTTGCTGCGTTGAGCTTTTGTATTGTACTATTTACAAATCCTTATAGATTTATGTTTTAATTGGATTAAAATTTAACTAACAGGCATTTATACAATTTAAATAACATATCGCTTCTTCAACGCAATAAAGTGATGTCTAAATAATGAAAAAAATCATACTTGTGAAAGTGCAATTAAAGTTTTCAAAAAAGAATATATATGATTTGGTTTAGCTTGCAGTATAATTCTATTTGTTTTTTTTTCAAAGGAAAAGCAGAAACACTTCTTGGGAATTTTCGAGATACGACTATGTTGCATTTAAGGAGCGATATTGGTATTAATTTTCACATTTCCAAAAGAAATACTTGAGCGTCGAAGACAAATCTCTATCTTAAGATGGACGGGCGCGTTGCCCAACACGCAAAGGGAAAACATAGTTGATACAACCATAATCTCAGAGAAACATAATTTGATTGAACTACATGGTTAAATTCAAACTACTGGCTACCCACGTAATTTTTTAGCGCTGCAATACCGGGCAATATCATGTAATGGGTTCAATAGTTTCTTCCTCCTTCTGGAGGTACCGTTCTCACATTTGCTGGTTCTCGCGCTAATCGAGAAGTGAGCGTGGATCCCCATAGACTGGTAAATATCGTACTAAACTATTAGTCGAGGGGTGGCAGGTTCGATTCTTCCTTAGACCCAGGGTGTTTCTGCAAACAAGCCAAATAGCTTCGCGGTTTATGTTTGTTCTTAAAAATTAACCTCCTATCAGGACTCTTAATATCCTTTTAGACATCCCTAGTAGCTGATTGGATTTTGCCGTATCAAGCCTTTGTCATAGCGTCCTCGAGGCTTTGGAACTTTCGCTACCCTCCCAAGAACGATTCGTTCTATTTATCGGCCATTCGCTGCGCTTCCTGAACATTAGTTCAGCCATGCTGCATCATGATAATTTAATAAGCAAATGAATAATATAAATTATAAAATATAAAAATGTTAAAATAGATTGATTGATACAACGCTATAATGTTTGCCGCAACCACATATTGTTCGCCTCAACAATTCAACAATCATATGTTTTCTCTGTATGTCGGCAAGTTGCTGGTCTAGTAGTCTATGTTTCTTGCAGTTCCGGATACGATCGTCACCAAATGCTCTTTTATGTTTCAATGCAATAAAAAAGAAATCTAAAAGGTAGTGGGATTACTTCCCCACTATACATAAATTTATGCTGTTGTACAATTCTAAAAGTTCTTCTTTTAATTGTACTATTGTTGGGGCATTATTTATTTCTGTTACTTTGTGTTTTTTTCTGGTATTAAAATGTTTTGCCAAGAAAAACCATTTATTTTTCAGCATAAATTCTTTAGAAATTGCTCCATATTAAATTATAGCACATAACAAAGTTAGAAAAAATTTATCTTTTCAATTTGTTTTTTTAAATGTATATTTAAATTCAAGCAATCAGGCAAACAAACATACAGACTAATTATGCTGTTTACACACAAAGGCAGACAGGCAGACATACAAACACACAGCCATACACACACACACACAAACACACTTATTTTTCAGCTTTAAGGATTTTTGAGGATATTGATTTGTTTTATTGTTTGCTTGTTGTTAATGAAATTTAAATCAAAGAAAATAAATCATGTTTTTTTGTTGTTATTTATTCTTGTAATGAATTCCTTAATAGCTTCCGGTATTTTGTTAGTTTTGTTTGTGTCTGTTTGAAATCGTTTCAGTGAAAATCAGCTTAAGAGTTTATCAAACTTATATGCTCATAAAAGAACTGTTTGAGTAATATAAGGGGTAACTAGAATTAGTTTTATATAAATTGTATGTTCTTTAAGCTCTTTTTATACTCTGTTAAACAAACACTTCATCAAAGATGGAAAGTTTATCATTGAAAACAAAAGCCAAGATTTTTTGCCAAAAGCGGTACTTCTTAAAAAGTTTGTAAAAGAAGTGTGCTCAGGAACAAAACTAGGAGTTTTCGCCAACTATTTTCACTTTTTATTTAGTTTAAGGGCAATAAAAATTCGGGCCAGTTGAATATGTAGAACATAGAATTCCTAGTTGCCGTTGCTTATTTTCTTTTCGTATTCTGTATAAGTATTTCTTTCCATCATTCAAAAAAATAAATGCATTAACGAAATTGTGTGACAAAAGTAAATAGAAATAAAAAAAACTGGGATTTGTTTTTCAATTTCCATTTATTTTTTCACATGTTGCATATGAACAAATGCATATGGGAAAAAGAAGCTTAAAATAAATCAGGAAAAATTGATTTTTAATCCGTTTAAAAGAAAAATTATTGAGTATAGTGAAGCTTTTAGCACATTTCCATTTCTTTATGATTCAAAGAAATTAAGAAGTTTGTGTTTAAAATAGTATTAAATATTCATATTCGTAAACGAAAGAAAATAATTAATGTTAAAGAATTATGGACACATTCAAGCGATACAACTTTATAAACAAAATTGTTCCCTGTTAGTGCAGACTTTTAACGGTAGGTGCAGAAATTGCGACCCTTCTAAAAGTTACACAGTACAACATTTTTCAGCTCATTGATTTGGGACTCAATTCTGCGAATTGCACCTTAAAGTAGCCCCAGAAATAAGAACTTCTGCATCATTCGTTTTGTCAAGTTGGCTGCATTAATAATTATTCATTACATTTTAAAACCAGACGAACATTAAATATTCAATATGGAAAACAACAAATTTACGTACGAGATACAACCGTGTTAACATATAGAAAAAGTGATAAAAATCGTATGGCCATTAAATTACACTCATACCCCGGTTTACGTCGTTTCGAAGTTGTGTCTGTTTAAAATTCCCGCGATTTCGCTGTTGCGTCGCTTTTGCTTCAGTTTGCGTCGCAAGGCTTCGAAGTTGCGTCGTTAGTGCTTCGATTTGCGTTGTTAATAAATGTTTTTATGTAGAAAGCAAAAATAGAAAAAAGGGATTTCCCGTCGAAGTCTAATATAAATTTGTATGTAAAAATTGTCTACAAGTTTGTCTTCGTTAGTAGTTTCAAATTACATTTTGTAAAGTGAAGTCTTTTATTTTAATAAAAACTATTATCACACAAATAGTAATAAAATAACTTTTTTTTAACTAAAATTATGAGTCTCGGATCGAATTAAATGAAAATTAATACCAATGTATGGAAAACTTTGATTCGGTTTGCGTCGTCTCAGTTTGCGTCTCGTTTTTTCGGTCCCAATTAGCGACGCTAGCCGGGGTATGAGTGTATTAATGCAGCCAACTTGACAAAACGAATGCTGCAGAAGTTCTTATTTTTGGGGCTACTTTTACGTGCAATTCTTTGAATTTAGTTCCAAAATCATGTGTTGTACTGTGTTATGTGCCCACCACAACACTCTAAATGCAAAATTACGACATGTTGTACAGCTACAAAGTGGTAAATACGAATTTTGGCCCCTGTGTTCAAAAAAAATATACTGCAACCTGCAACACTGTAAATGCAAAGTACAAAAATACGACTTTAGTTTCGAATAACATGTTCACAATAACCAAATAACACTACAATGCTCTAAATGGTTTCCAAACGAAATTTCTCCCTTGAGTTCAAATCTGAGTTTAAAAAGTTTTATTGCAATAACAAACTCTGAGTTACCATTTTGTTCACTGGAGCCAATGTAAATATTTTAAACTAGATGCTTCTGGTTCGAAGTCTTTTTGATGGTGATGGAAGCTGTAAATTCTGGGTGTCATCACTCTCACCTTTCGAGCTCGAATCCTTTTCTACTTCACTCTCTAAATTAGCTCCATTGTAA